>PVKA01014301.1:34302-53149 GCA_004027165.1 Ctenomys sociabilis
AAAAAAAAAAAAAAAAAAAAAAAAAAAAGAATCTGCACAGCTGGCTGCAGTCCTGCTCCCAGAGGCCCTGAAACTCCACTGTATTCCTACAATGCCTCTTTTTTGCCTCCTTTGTGCCCTGTGGATGGGGAGGCACTCTTCAAGCAGAGGGAGCCTGGGGACCTCTCCATTCCCTTCTTGGCTGCATCGAAAGGAGTGAAGTGCCCGCCTCCCTCCTCTGTGTCTCTGACAGGAATGCTTGTAACTGGATTCAGGACATGCCCAGGTAGCCTTGTGGGATCTCCACTGAGAGACTTTTTTTTTTTTTTTTTTTTTTTTTTTTTTTTTTTTTTAAATATATTTGGTACAGGGTCTGCAGGGTCTGACTGCACAGGTCAGACTGTCGAGACCCTCCTGTTCTCAGCCTCCCAAGGCCCGAGATCACAGGTGCGCATCACCACGCCGTCTCAGTCCCTGTCTCAGCGTGTCCTGGGGGTGGGGCCAACATGACAAGGCAAGCCAGGATCAAAGCCTGGTCCCTGCATCTGCCTCAGCAGGCACTTTAATCCTTGAAGCTATCTGGCCGACCCAGAGATTATTCTTTCTTTTTGCAGAACTGGGGATTGAACTTAGGCCCTTGTGCTTGCCGGGGAAGCACTTATTCTACGGAGCTATTTCCCAGCTCCAGCCTAGAGATTCTTAATAGAGTTACATCTGCCAAGCACTTTTTTTCCCAAATAAAATAATATTCACAGGCTTAGGGGTTAGGATGTGGATCTTTCGGGTGCAGGCAGTTACAGGGCTGAAGTTCTGCCTTCCATAACGTTTTGCTCCCCTAAAATCATGAGGCCACCCTGAGTGGCTGTCTTGACACATAAGTCTTTGATGTTCTCTCTAGAGCTGGCAGGAAAAGGGGAACCTGGCCTGTTTGGCTTCCACTGCTTAAGAGGCCCTCCTAGCATTTCCTCACAGTAGGGATCACCCCACAGCTCCCAAGTGTGGCCCCCACAAAATCATGGGGCTAAGATGCAGGTCAGACAAAGACTACACTATACGACAGATGTCCACCGGACCCAGGAGACACCACCCCTGTTTTTTTTTTTTTTTTTTTTTTTGTGGAACCGGGAATTGAACTCAGGCCCTTGCACTTGCCAGGGAAGCACTTATCCCACTGAGCCATCTCCCCAGCCCGACCCCTGTTTTTTTTTATTTTAATTTTTTGACAGGGGGTCTTGTTACTTGGACAAAATGCCTAACTCCCAAAGCTGATGGAGGAACAGCTTACTCAGCTCCCAGTGGACAGAGTTCCAGTCCGCGACTGCCTGGCTCCGAGGCAGGGCGGCCTGGCAGAGGGGCACTGCAGAGCAGAGGCAGCTCACGGCACTGGGGGGCAGCAAGAGCGAGCAAGCACGGGGGCTGCAAAGCGCCCTTCTGCCCCTGGTGTTTCATCCAGACTGCTGGGATGGGCTGTGCTGAACCAATCAGTGGACTGCTTTGCTGTGGCACATGCTTGAGCCTGGGAGGATTTTGGAGAAACCAAGGCCAGCCTGAGCTGCACGGGGAAACCCTATCTTAGGAAAAAAAATCTAGTCAGTTGAGCTTGTCATGCTTGCCATTAACCCAAAGCCATCACAAACAGCCAGCTCATTCATGCTCTTGATCCTGCCACTCCTGCCTGATCCATCTACAGACTTGGAGGTTCGGCTCTCCAGAAGCTGATGCCCAGAGCACACCTTTCTGGTGCTCACAGCGAATTGGTGAGCTGTCTCTCTTTCATGTGCCAAGGTTGTGGCTTCCCAGTTTCAAACTTTCCCAGTCTCAGGGCCTTTTCTCTAGGCTTGACACTACTGGCACTAGTCCTTTCTGGTACCAATATTTGGACCAACATTGGCTCCTTGGTGCCAGTGGTCAAAACCCTATGCTGGCTAAGGAAAGTGAAATGAAGTGGAAGGACCCTGGGTCTGAAGGAACTGAGCTGACGCAGGAATCAGGGTGACTCTCTAAGAGCTCACAGATTATTTCTTGGGGATGTTTCCAGACCAACTAAGCAATGGTGGTTTCGCCCCTTGGTGCCAACCCACCGACAACTCAGATCTCTCAGAAGACCTGGGGGAGCAGACTGGGTCAACCGCTCAGGCCTATCCCCGGGGTCTGTGTGTCCTGTGTGGCTGGCTGTCCCATCCGAACCTCAGGGGGCAGGAGAGGTGGGCAGGTTCCCTGGGGGCCGAGGAAGGGTCTCCAGCAGCTCCCGAGTGTGGCCCAAGGAGCAACCCAGCCCTGCCATGGGAACCTCGGGAACCTGCTGGAGGTGCCAGGAGTCCCTCCATGAGCCTCTGCTCCCTGTTGCAGGTGGCCACAGACCCAAAGAAGATATCTGAGAGGAAGAGGAAGCCTACAGGAAGCAGTGTGAATACATTCAAAGTGGAGTTGTTTGAACAGTGAGGTAGAAACTGCCAAAACACCCTGAGGGAGAAATGACTAAGTAATTACGGCTTGGATATGCTCTGCACCACGGCAAAGTGTCAAAGTAATGTTTGGGGGAAATATTAATGTCTTAATGCTAATTAGGAAATTTATATAAATCGTACACCCAGCGGTGTAAAGTAATTGTAGAAGGAGGCAAAGGTGCCAAGATGTTAATAGAAAGAAATATAAAAACCATCAGAACCACTTGGGGGGATGGTACTGGAGATCAAAACCAGGCCTTCGTGCTGAGCTGCATCCCCACCCATACTTATATATTTATTATGTTTTTAAAAATATATTTGGTACAGGGTCTCACTATGCAGCTCAGACTCGGTGATCCTCCTGTTTCAGCCTCCCCAGCACTGGGATTATAGGGGGTGGTGCCACTACACCCAGTTTCAGTGGTTTGCTCGGCGGTCCCAGGGTGGGGCTGGCACAGTATCCTGTACCAGAGATCAAACCTGGGTCCTTGCACTTGCCAGGTGGGTGCTTAGACCACTGAGCTATCTCCCTGGCTGTCCCCATCCATTCTTACACTTCATCTTGGTTTATTTTTGACTCAGAGTCCCATTAAGCTGCTAATGTACCCAGGTTTGGCTCTAACTTGAGATCCTCCTGCCTCAGCCTCCCAGAGTGCTGGGGTCCCAGGCGCTTCACCAGCTGCATTTCTGAACACGTTCTTTTTTTTTTTTTTTTTTTTTTTTTGTCTTTTTGAGACAGGGTCTCACTATGCAGTTCAGGCTGGCCTTAAGCTCACTTTGTAGCTCAGGCTGGTCTCGAACTCACAACAATCCTCCTGCCTCAGCCTCCCGAGTGCTGGGATTACAGGCATGCGCCACCACGCCCGGCTTGAACACGTTCTTATGTGACATGTTAGGCTGAACATTTTACAAATGTCCCCTAACCCTTTATTACCCCTATTTGTGCTAGTGACTGACTCAAGTTCAGGTCTCTCTAAAGTAGAATTCAGTTTTAAGATCATCTTATCTTTCCTTAGTTCCCTATGTTGGGGTTAGGAAGGATTTTTATTCTTTTATGTTTACTTTCCTGAAATTTCTCAGTTCTCTATGATAGTCAAGTGGTTAGTGAATGACTAGTGAATCAGGAGAGATACATATTTTTACAAAGGCAATATTTGCAACAAAACTTTAAACAAGGGCAAGAAGATATTAGAATGACCTAAGTAAATGCACACCGCACACTCCCTGAGGAATGTCGGGCTCAGGGCCGGCCGTGGGCACCTCTCCACGCAGGCTGGCCGTGCCACACTGCCCAGCCTGGGGGTGGTGGTGGGTAAGTGGCGACGGTGGGGTAGGCGTCCGGCAGGGCTGGCCAGTGCCTACTGTCTTTACCATGATCATCTCTGGGGCTCTTTCTGAGAAGACGCCCTGCGACACGGACTTAGCACACATGCTCTTAGCTAGCACCTGAGTGAGGGGACCAGAAAACACTCCCCGGAAAGGCTGGCTGACCGCGGGGTTGGGGGGGGCCCGAGGACGGCCGCGGGCGCTGTCCGCGGTGCTGAACCGGCGCGGGGCGGGCGGGGGCGGGGGCGGGGGCGGGGGCGGGGCGGGGCGGAGCTCGGAGCGGCGGAGGCCGAGGCCGAGGCCGCAGGCCGGGGTCTGCAGGGCTGCCCCGGGGGGCCCGCTCAGCGTCCTCCGCGGCCCTCGCCATGGTGAAGCTGCTGCCCGCGCAGGAGGCGGCCAGGATCTACCACACCAACTACGTGCGCAACGCGCGCGCCGTGGGCGTGATGTGGGGCACGCTCACCATCTGCTTCTCGGTCCTGGTCATGGCCCTCTTCATCCAGCCCTACTGGATCGGCGACAGTGTGAGCACACCGCAGGCCGGCTACTTCGGCCTCTTCTCCTACTGCGTGGGCAACGTGCTGTCGTCCGAGCTCATCTGCAAAGGCGGCCCCCTGGACTTCGGCTCCATCCCCTCCAGGGCCTTCAAGACGGCCATGTTCTTCGTGGCCCTGGCCATGTTCCTCATCATCGGCTCCATCATCTGCTTCAGCCTGTTCTTCGTGTGCAACACGGCCACGGTGTACAAGATCTGTGCGTGGATGCAGCTGGCGGCAGGTGAGCGGCGCGGGGGAGGCCCCGTCGCCAAAGATGGAAGCTCCGAGGAGCCTCTGGGTCTCAGACTCGTGCTCTGACAAGACCAGTGGGGCACAAAGGACTTCAGAGACAGCTCTGTTCAATGCCCCTCCTTTTCCTTTTCAGGGGTAGTGACTCATTTGGGGTAGCCCAGAGAGAGGTGACCTCCAGGGACACACAGCCCTGGGGGAAGAAATCAGGTGTTCGGCTCTCCCAGGCCACCGCAGCAGAGGTTGTTGCAGCTCTGGACAGAGAAAGAAGGGAGCATCTGCTGTCATCCTTGTAAGAATAGGTCAGGTAGCGATGCCACTCCCAGGGCCCTACTTCCTAGCTGACCTGGCCCTCTCTTCTGGGCACTGCTCCTCCACTTTTCAAGACACCAAGTGCCCTCTGACCTTCCTCTGTTCCTCCTGCCTCAAACTTCTCTCCCGGATGGTTTTAAGGTCGGTGTTGATTTTGGGGTATAACTGTTACCCTGGGTGTGGTCTCTGCTTAGAAACTTGTATTTCAAGGCCCTTCTTTCACTAGGGAGCGAAGTCTTTGTTTCTCAAGTGGGAGATTCTATGCTTGGGGCAGCAACTACAGCAGTGTTATGTGAGGTTGGGGGAGCTGCCACTGGTCCTGCAAGGCTACGCATGATGATGTCCTGAGGCCAGCCTTCCCTGCCCTTTTCCTGTCCCTGGCGAGAGGCAGGACCTCATTTTCATCTGCAGCCATTCGCCCTTGGTCCAGCCCACCCAAGGTGGTGGTGCTATCTTAGGGGAAATGAACAGGGAATAGCATCTCAGAATACAAAATGCAGAAATAAGACTGCAGAGTCAGGAGTACTCCCAGGAGCTGGAGCCCCCCTCCAACTGGAAGAGGAATCCCCTGAGAGGAGTCAAATTTGGCCAAGAGCTGCCAATCAGCTGGCAACTGGGGATTTAGAAGAACTAAGGCAGCAGGTCCCAAGGAACTAGATGTTTCTAGAAACATTTTTGTTGAGGCCCACATCGGCCTAAGTAAAATGACTCACAGAATAGCTGCACATATCCCATCTAGAAGCAGGGGAGTGTTCCTCGGTCACAAAGAGAAGGTTGTTAGTGGGAACTTGTCTTTGGGTACAGTTGGTGGGAGACAGGTGCTCAGCTCCCAGTCTTGCTCCAGGCCATTAACCTGGCTCCTGAGCACCCCAGCCATCCTCTTCCCATATCCCCACCTCTGTAGTCTCCCCACATGCACATCTTTGTGGGCAGTAGGGAGAAAGATGGAACGTGGCCTGAAGGCCTAGCAGTTCTGGGTGGGAGAGGAGCAGGATGGATGACTCTCTCATTCTTGTGCTGCCCCCTGTCTGGTGCCTTGCGACAGGTGCTGCTCCCTAAGCTGGCAGTGGCAACAAGGCCTGGGTGGGGGAGGCATCCCCTGCCATTTGAGTCAGACTCTATCTGGGTCACAGAGCTGGAGAAACCGATAGCAGAGGTGGTCGGGTGGCAGCCCATGAAACATTTATGTTGGGGAGGATGAAAGTGGCATCGTGCTCCCATTCTGCTGTATGGGGAAGGGGAGGGTGAGCCCAAGGTAGGACTAGGAGCCACCATGTCCCCCAGTGAGCAGCTGGGAGATACATCTACTTAGGGGCCCTCAACCAGGAGGCCTAACCTTGCCCACAAAGTGGGGAGCAGACAACCGGCGAGTGGGCAGGGTGGGCTGTAGCTGGGTGATATTAGCTGAGCTTTTGGAGGGCACAGGTGGGCTGAGTGTGGTGCCAGCCCATAGAGCCATGGCCAAGCACATTGCTTGTCTCCTCTGAGGTTCGGTAAACCCACGATCTGTGGCTGAGAGGCCAGCAGTGTTAAACAACAGAAATGTCTTTCAGAGTTCTGGAGACAGAAACTCTGACATCAGGCCAGCAGTTCAGTTCTGGTGAGGGGCTCCTCTTCTTGTGGACTGCTGGTTTCTTGTGCCCCTAAAGGATGAGAAGAGGGGCAAGGAGGCTCTGAGGTCCCTTTTATGAGGGTTCTAGTCCCATTCACAAGGGCTCCATCCACATGACCTAGTTCCCTCTCCAGAGCCTGATTCCTGATATCATCATGTTGGGGTTAGGATTTCATTGTATGGGTTTTGGGGAACACAAAAATTCAGGTCATGGTGCCTCACCCGTAGGCTGCCATGACAGTTCCCCCTTCCTTGGGGTTCTTGAGAGGATGGGATGACCTAATGCCTGCATAATGCCCTGCACAGTAAATGTGGAAACACAGAAAACATCCATCAGGATGGGAAGTAAGGCCACAGTATTACCAAATCCAAGCCTTGTGGGCTGCATCAACTTTATTTCTGCCTATGGTGCATGCCTGTTGAGGACCAGTCCAGGGTTCTCTTCCCCCTTCTGAACCCAAGATGGCAGAGCTTATTGCTGTTGGCTGATGCTACTGTGCAGGGGAAGATAGCCTGGGGAGGTCTCCCACTGGCAGTTGAAGGCTTTGGCTAGAAGTGCTCACTGCATTCTTGCTCACCTCATATTGGCCAAAGGAGCTCGAGCAGCCCTGCCTAACCTCAAGGGAGGGAACCACAAAGTGCGAGCCCAGCTTGTGCCTGGAATGCCTGTACCTGGGCAGCTCTGATTACATCACATCCTCCAAGATGGCTTCCATCTGGCTCCATTGCCAGGAACAGCAACAGTCAACACTCAGTGGCCACTTAGCATGTACCAGCCCTGGGTGACAGGTGTTTTCCACATGTGATCACAGTTAATTCTTGTGTCCCTGCTGTAACTTGGGTATCAGCCTACTTTACTGATGCAAGAATGGAAATCAGAAAGGGTAAGTGCCCTGTGAACACCAGGCTGGCCTTTGCATGACAGGGCTGTAATGTCCTCAGTAACAACCACCTGTTTCCAAGACAGAGGCTCTTGGCTCTCTCCCAGAGGACCAATAGGGAGATGCCATAGAAAGGGAAGTGGCAGCCACAGGAGAGGTGGGAGCTCCTTCCCACATTCACCCCTGCACTCAGCATTTGCAGGGTGGTCCTTAAGCCAAGGGTCAGGCCAGCCAAAGGAGGGCTGGGGTCCCACTACCTGGGAAACGGCCCAGGTTTTACCAGATTGCTGTGGGAAAAGTGGTCCTTTCCCTTGAACTAAGGGTCCTGTCCCTCAGTTTATCACAAATGTGAAATGGCCCCACTAAGTACATTCAGCTCTTTGGAGAGTGAGTGAGAAAGACAGAAATTCAGGTCTCGGCTCTGCATGGCTGGCTGGCATGCAAGGTCCTTGGCTTCTCTGAGACCTCAGTTCTCTACATCATAAGATGTCTGGCCAACTCCATGGAACTGTGGCCTGGGTCAAGATGGGAATGAGCTGACTGTGGCCTCTGAGGGGATCATGCAAGTGAGCATCCATAAAAATCAAGAGAACAGAAAAAAAAATCAAGCGAAGCCGCTCAGGCGGGGAGGTGGCACCCTCATCTTGATATTTTGTTTGATCTCCTGGCCTTCCTCATGAGAACAAGCCCAGCTCAGTCAGTGTAGCTTTGGGTCCTATAAGGTGCTTCCTGGGGGCTGCAAGTTAGAGCACAGCCTTGAATTATAGAGCTGCTGAAGCTGTAGAAAGAGGGTTGGGAAGGGCGCAGGGAAAGGGAGCACCCTGGCCCGCTCAGCAGCTGTGCATGGGGTCATAGCCTTGGCCTATGTCTGTGCTTTCCCTCGGTGAAACCAAGGCGAGAGGGTGGCTCACGGGAGAGGGCTGGAGCCATGGGCGAAGGCAGGGAGAGCGGCATTTCCAGCCCCATGCAATGGAGACACGGGGAGCTGTGCAGAGGGCTGGCACTGCCCTGGTGCCTGGGTGTGCCTCTGTGCCTGGTACCATTCCAGGTGCCTTTCACGTCTTAACTCACTTGAAGTCACCACAGCCCCAACAAGTAGGTGGTGTTGTCTTCGTTTTATAGAGGAGGAAGTTCAGGTGGCACAGCTAGTCAGCAGAGAGCTGGGCTTGGCAGCCCGGTGCTGTGGTCTGGGGCTCTCCACGTTTCCTATTGAGAAAGGCCTGGAAGAGCGTTTTCCAAACAGGGTTCCCAAGCCAGCCCTGACCTGGGAGGTAGCGTGTGAAATGGATGCTCCAGGCAGATGGCTCAGTGGAATAAGAGCTTCTCTGGCAAGCACAAGGGCCTGAGTTCAATCCCTTGTGCTTCCCTGGCAAGTGCAAGGGCCTGAGTTCAATCCCTGGTTCTGCAAAAAAAGAAAGAAATGGATGCTCCAGCAGATTCTGAAGCCGGGGCGATGCACTGGCCACATGTGCTTGCAGAGGCCCAAGAGGAAGCCCTCAGGGTGGGGCTCAGATGCTTCCTATGTTCACTTTATCAAAGAGCCCGAGGCATAGCTCACATCATTGTGTTATGGATGACTAACTAAAGCAGCGGCTTTCTTATTCCAGTTATTTCAGAGATGCTGCAGTGTGAACACCAAGTGCTCTGGGCTGGGGTCAGATTTCGGGTACCTCTCCAAGTCCAGGGAGAGGGCCGGTGTGTCCTGGCGGGACCAGCTGGTGCATGGCAGATGCCACCCAGGCTGGGCACTCAGCTCTCCCTGGACGGTGCATCCCAGGGGCCCACGCTTTAGCTTTCGGAGCCTCAGGCTTTGGATGTGTGCACCACAAGGACGGCAAGAGCTGCTCCCAGTGCCACCCCAAGTTCACTCCAGGAGATAAGAGGCAGCTCAAGGTGGCAGGCACCTGGCACCAGCCTGATGCCTTCCTCTCTCTTGTCACTTCAGCCACAGGTCTAATGATCGGATGTCTGGTCTACCCAGATGGTTGGGACTCCAGCGAGGTGCGGCGCATGTGCGGGGAGCAGACGGGCAAGTACACACTGGGCCACTGCACCATCCGCTGGGCCTTCATGCTGGCCATCCTCAGTATCGGCGATGCCCTCATCCTCTCCTTCTTGGCCTTTGTGCTAGGCTATCGGCAGGACAAGCTCCTCCCTGATGACTACAAGGCAGACGGAAAAGGTAACATGCCCTCTGCAAGAGGGCATCCTGGGCAGGCGCTGCAGGGTCCTCCAGCCAGGCACCTAGGTCTTGATTCTTGGGCTGGGGACACTGAGGCTAATCAGATGCCACCCTTGACCTCCCTGGCAGTGAAGGCCAGTGGGAGGCCGCAGGCAAGGACCCAGAGGGGTGACAGAAGTCCTATAGAGCAGAGGCTGTGATAAGGTGCCCACAGCATGTAGAGGGAAAGTCCTGGCACAGCCCAAGGAGCTAAGCAGATTTCTCCTAGGTAGGGAGACAAAGGACAGAAGCAGAAGAGATTTGTTGTCAGAGAAGGAGAGGAGACAATGCTGAGGACACCTGGAAAGCCACCGAGGAATGTGCTCTCTGAAGTGACTGTGTGGGAACGGAGGGTTCCCAGGCTCCCTTGAGTTAGGCCAGCACGGCGTTCTCCTTATGTCCATCCTGTTTCAGATCTGTCTCAGCCACATCCCTCACACCAGCCGGAAAGGAGCCTTGGGAGCCAGTTCTTCCTAGGCTGCTCCCCGACAGCCCCTCCTTCCTAGGAACACTGTGCTGATGTCTTCAGAGCAGAAGAGTCACCTCCTCATACCAGGGCAAGGCCTGTCTAATTCCTGGGGACCCTGAAATGCCTTCTTGCAGCAGGGCCCTACCTCAGGGCTCTCTCCCCAGGGTGGTCTACATTGACCTTGGATCTGCAGCACGCACTTCTGCACCCTGGGGCCAAGGACACTTCCCACATGAGGACCTGAAGCTCAGAAGGGAGCTCGCTGAGGTTCCCAGAGTCAGGACTTGTCTAGCTAAGCCTGGGGCCCAAAGCTCTGCAGGGAGTAAGCTGAATCATTTGGTCCATCAGAAATGGGAGACTCACGGACCTGTTCTGTAGCTAAAAGTGGAATCCAAATTATCAGGAAGAGCTGGGCGAATGGGGAGAGAAGGGAAATATTCCTTTCCTTTGCAGTGGATTTCTGGGACAGGGGAATGCTTTGGGCCTGTGGTCAGCTTGTTGTTAGGCTGGGGTCTTGTCCAGGATCTTTTTGAGATGGTCTCATTATGCAGTTTAAGCTGGCGTTGAGCTCACTCTGTAGCTCAGGCTGGCCTGGAACTTGTAGGATCCTCCTGTCTCAGCCTTCTGAGTTGTACCACCATGCTCAGCTTGTCCAGGGTCTTAATGTCCTAAACATAAAATTGGGCAGGACCTCCACAGGGAGCAGCAGGATCTCTTTGCAAGAGGAGTGGGCGTGAGATGAGCTCTCCCAGGGGTGGTCTCCATCAGTCTTGGACCTGCAGCACGAACTTCTGCACCCTGGGGCCAAGGCACTTCCCACAAGAGGACCAGAAGCTCAGAAAGGAGGTTCACGGAGAGTCAGAACTGGTCTAGCTGACTTGTCTCCCTGGGAGTGGACCAGTGAGAAGAGCTCCCAGTACTGAGGGGACTCGGTGAGCATTGTGTTATGCCTTAGGGTTTAGGTGGAATTGAGGGTCATGACTTTTGCCAGTGAGAGGCCTGACATGGCCCTCATGTGGGACCATGGAGATTTTTACTATTTTTTTTTATTATTTTATTTATTTTATGTGACAGGGTTTCACTATGTAGTTCAGGCTAGTCTCAAACACACAGGGATCCTCTTGCCTCAGCCTCCTGAGAGCTGAGATTATAGGCGTGCCACACCTGGCTATTTTCGACCTCTTACAGCCTTTGAAGGAACTATCATCATAGCATCCAAAGTCCAGAGAGGGTTTGTGGTAAATCTATGCAAAGACACAATTAGGGTCAGGGCCAGCAAGTGCTGCAGGCCTCTGGCCCCGCACGCCCAGGGACTCACTGTGTAAGCCAAGTTGCAGGGGATACTTTTTTCCCATTATCTTTAGACCTGCATACCTGGTCCTGGACTACTGTTTACCTCAGAAGGTGATCTAGGCCCAGAAAGCCGACTCTATGTCAGCCCTCCCCCTCCCCCCCCCAGCTGTTTTCTTGGTTGCCTTCTGCCTCACACTGAGTCTGGAACACGGGCTCCATGGTGAGCCAGCTCCCTCTTCTCAGCCTGTTCCTTGGCTATCTCTTGCCTCCCCTTGAGAGCCCTGTCAGGAGGGGCAGAGAGGCTGCTATTTAAGGTGCCTCTTTCTACCTGCAGGCGCCCCTGAGGCAGTGCTGCAGTTGGGTCTTGTCTCCCTCCAACCTGTCTGGACACACAGAGGCATCTTTACCGTATTTTCTTTCTTCCTCAGAAGAGATTCTGTGTAAATCCCCTTTCAGGTGTTTTCTTGGAGGTTCGCGATTTGCCACTCTCCTTCCCAGCTCCCCTTCCTCTCCTCCCTGGACCCTCGGATCCCACCCATCTATTCTCCTCCTCACGTTTTAGTTCTTCACTATCATAAACACAGACGAATGCTTGCCTTATTCTTTTTGCGTATAGCCTGTGCAGAAGCAGCTGCATAGCCTCTCGCAACGCCTCCAGTGCCTCAGTCGAGATCTTCGTTTCTTCCATCAAAGCACAAAGCTGGCTCTGGGAGCCAGGGTGGGTCCTGGTTCTGAGCCGCTTTGCTGCTTCAGCACCGCCTTGACCTCCAGGAAGGAGAACGGCAGCCGGGCTCTGCCACTGACCTGTGTGTGCTGGGACAATGAAAGCGACCCTGATGCCACGCCCAAAGGGGAAGGTGCTGACCCACGCCTCGGGGAATCAGGAGACGGGCGGGCAGAGCGCAGGCTTAGCTGAGACCCTGCAGGGGCTGCGCAGCTTCTGAGCCTCACTTTCCTCACTGGAGCTTAATGTCAACGGGGAGGGCTTGCTTCTTCACACACACACACACACACACACACACACACACACACACACACACACAGAACCTAAAGATTACACTATAAATGAGATGAGGACATCTCCTTTTGTCACTTCAAGTGAACATCGTACTGGACACTACAGCCAGGATAGGCAAGAAACTAAAAATCCATTTGGAGAGGAAAATGTAAAATAATGACGACACACCTATTTGCCAAGAGATGATCTTCTGTATGAAAGACCCTAAGTCATCCACTAAAAACTACAGATGAGACTCAAGCCCAGCCAAGTTGCAGTACACAAGACTAACACGCAAAAAATGTGTTGTGCTTGTATCCCCTAGCTATGACCAATCTGAAAATGAAATTAAGTTTAATTTACAATACGGTCAAAAAGCATAAAATATTGAGGGACAAAGCTAATGAAAGAAGTGCAAAACTGGAGTATGAAAATTAGAAAGCTAAAATATGAAATGACTAAGACTGGATGTGGTGGCACCAGCGCTCAGGAGACTGAAAACAGGAGGATCACTGAGTCCAGTCTGCATGGGGAGACCCTGTACTAAATGCACAAAAATAAAATAAAATAGAAAAATGAAATGTCTAAGTAAATGGAAAAGCATCCTATGTTCATGTATGGGAAGACGATAGGATCAAGACAGCAGTGCTCGCTGGGTGCGGTGGCACATGCCTCGTACGCTAGCATGAGGAGGCTGAGGCAGGAGGATTGCTGTGAGTTCGAGGCCAGCCTAACTGTACAGTGAGACCCTGCCTCGTATGGCAACACCGCCTGAACTCATCTACAGATTCTTGGCTATCCCTGCCTAAACCTCATCTGGACTTTTGCACAGATTGGCAGCCTGAGCCTAAAGCTCCTATGGTAATTCATGGAACTCAGAAGTCAAAATAATGCTGAAGAACAACAGAACTGGAAGAAGACATTTCAGTTCAAGAGCCTGTTACTCAGTTACAGTCGTCAAGTGGTGTAGTACTGGGGGCACTAGAAATACATCCAGGCACTGATGGCTAATTTTCAACAAAGACGCCGAGACTATTGAGTGGAGAAATAAGTCTTTCCAGTGAGTGGCACTACATGCAAACGTGCAGGTGTGACTTGGCCCCGTGCCTGTACACAGAAAATTAACTCAGAATGGATCAAAGGCCCACATGGAAGATATAAAACTATACAATCTTAGAGAAAAATCATAGGCATGAATCTTCACCAATTTGGTTTAGGGAGTGGTTTTTTGTTTTTGTTTTTTTGAGCCAGGGTCTCATATGTAGTTCAGGCTGGCCTTGAACTCCCTTATGTAGCCCAGGCTGTCCCTAAACTCATGGTGTTCCTCCTGCCTCAGCCTCCAAGTGCTGGGATTACAGATGTGCACCACCACGCCCAGCTGGAGCAATGGTTTCTTAGGTATATTTATGCACATGTAACCAAAGGGGGAAAAATAAATCGGGCTTCATTTTTATTGAGTGCTGTAACCCCAGCACTCAGGAGGCTGATGCAGAAGGACCATTACCAGTTTGAGGCTAGCCTGGGCTACAAAGGGAGTTCAAGCTGAGCCTGAACTGCATACTGATACCCTGTTTCAAAAAGAAAAAGAAAAAATTAAACTTGGGATTCAAAGGACACCAATAAAAAAAAGAACAGATTGGGAGAAAATATTTGCAAGTTGTCATCTTAAAAAGGTCAGTTACCTAGAATATCTTGAAAACTCCTATAACCTATAACTGCCGCATGTGGACAGACCCTGAAAGCACACATCCTGTTAAGGGCTGACTTGCGCTTGGATACACACACTTCTCGGTGAAGTGTCCCTACCAGGCAAATCCAGAGATGGATAGCAGCTTCCTGGGGCCAGGAAGGGGGCAGAATTGAGTTAGTACTGATGAACACAGCATTTCTTCCCGGGCTGGTGGAAAGGTAATGTTGCCCAATCTAGTGAATGTATGAAAAACCACTGTGTTGTGTATTTCAGTGAATTTTGTTAGTGAATTACATGAATAAAAGGCTGTGGCTGAGGATTTGATAGCAAAGAGAGAGGTTCTGGCCCTAGCGTGAATTGCTGGACTATTATGGTGGTCATCTAATATGGCTGAAGCCCTTAAAACAACAGCTTATCTTCCCCCAAGACCACCTCTTCCTTTTTCTCCAACTCACCCAGGGTGCAATTTCCTTTCACCTTTCCCATGCCTCAGGGAAGACCCCAATCAGCTCCTCAGATATTCCTAAACATCCCCCTCAAGTCCCATCCCTAACAAAAGTCCATAAAAGCCTCAGCTTTCTTTGCATCAGGCCAGAGGATCCATCTGCCCTCGATCCTGTCTTCAGTTAATAAAGGCTTCTTTTATCTTTCCCATCTCTTTACTGCACCTCCTAAAAACCTATCACAAAGCACTAGCACATTACAGCTGATTAATTAATTCTCTCTTTGAAGTATTACTTTTTACATCCAACCAACTGTGCTCCCCTCAGGTAGACCTTTAAGCACTGGAGGTACAGAGGTGAGCAAAGAAGTCCAAGTTAGAACTTCCATCCTGGTAAGGGAGACAGTCATGCAATACAGAATTAGGAGCTGGTAAATGGGAGGAGTAAAAATGAGCAGGCTAGCTTGCTTCAGTTGAGGAATCTATGTTGGAAGAAGAGTAGTGTGCTGGGATTGACCCTGAAAACAAGGCTTGGCTATAAACACCTAATGTTCTGTATTACAGAGGAAGTCTGAAGCTGCTGGAGAGCTGGTGAGTATTTCCACTGAACGGTGGTCAGCATACTGTTGGGAGGACTGGGGCCTGCCACTTCCTTTGTGACCTCAGGCAGAATGACTAATGGTGCTGGACTGGAGGGGTTTCCATGGGGCCTGGGAGAGAACCCCTAACCCACCTGGTGGGATTCATTTGGCATCAGACTTACACAGGGCTGGGGTGGGACAAACAGAAAGCCTTTATTTTTAGGTGTGTATGGGTGGAGGTGAGGGGGTGTTTTCCTTTTATTTTGAGACAAGGGCTCATGGTGTAGTTCTGGCTGGCCTCAAACTTGTGAACCTCAGTACACACCCAAATGTATTTATCTCTGCAATGAAATATTACCCAGCCATGAAATAGAATGAAGTAACATAATTCATCATAATTGTGGATGAACCTTGAAAGCATTATGTTAAAGAAGCCCGAAGCCAAAGAGCAGCAGAGCAGCATGTGCTTGGAAATACACACGATTCTGTACACATAGTGTTCTCAACAAGCAACTTTCCTCTTTTCCTAAGTGCTGCTTTATAGCAAAGCACCACCACACCCAGCCTGTGTGTTTTGAGGTATGGAAGAACAAGGAGAGAAAGGAAGAACTGAAAATGGGCAGGGGGTTAGTTTCATAAGCTCGTTATTTGGTGGAGCCTGGCAGATATTACTATATTGTCCTTTTCTTTCACTGATTTACTGTCTGGCAAAAGGACTGCAGTTCCAAAAAGCTATCCAAATTCTTCTATATGACAAATATAAGAAGAGGGAGTAATACACATCAGACAGGCTAAGAAAGGTAATGGCTGAGGCCTTTGGCAGAACAAGAACCTAACTGAACAGTTTTAACTTTGTTTTGCAGCCTCTGTGGCATCTCTTCATTCACTTCAATATTATGCCTATGGTCAACTTTCTCAGATGCCCCAAGAATTATGCCTTCTTCTTCAGGAAGAGAAATACACACAGGAGGTTACAGTAGGGTATGACTGTACCTAATTCACTAAATGGCCCCGAAAAGTGACTGTGGCAGAAAACCAGGCGAATAAAAGGTGTAAGTTTGGTCCCAAGGCACCTAGAGAGTCACTTCAAATGGAAGCGGCACCTGGGCGAGGCTGGGGATGAGGAAGGGTGGCACTCCAGGTCAGAAAACAATATTCCAAAGGCCCCTGGAGGAGTGCACATGGTGCGCTGTATCTCAGAAAACAAGGTGAGCACCAATCAGGCTGGAGAGGGGGGTTTCCAGGAGAAGCAAAAACTGTGAGCTGTTTAGGTAAATTAAATGAGCCTAAATTCCCGAGGGCTTCCAATAATAGAGAACTTAGATTTTATTCCACAGGCGCCATTAATTACTCTTGAGTGAGGAAGCTGTTTTCTTGGAAGAGGTGGGGGTCAGACCTGCAGAGGAATCTAGAGTGGACTGCAGGCACTGAGGTGGCTTTGGGAGCCAGGCGACCAATAAGAGGTCAGGAATAACGGGAAGCGAAGTTCCATACTGGAGGCCCTCCAAGTGGGAGTCAGAACTCACTGAGGAGAAAGCAAGGACCAACAACGGAGGTGTAAACTCGTGTAGCTAAGAACAGTAATGCCAGAGCTGGAAGCAGCTGAGAAGGGAGACCAATCTTGGATGGTAGGAGGTGTAAACATACATTTTGAGCCAGGCTAAGTTTTAAGGTTACAGTGGAAAAATAAAGCTGAGTATCTGTGAGACGCGTGCCAGTATTTGCAGTTCCACACTCCTGGATGTGCAATCTGAAGTCCAAGGAGTTCTCCAACCTAAAGCTTTTTTATTTTGCAGCACTCTCTTGGCAACAAAGCTTGGCCTGAACAGACACAGTGACGTTTATGGTCATTATCATATTTATTGCACATTTTCATACTCTGCAAAAATCAGGATCGCTTGGATAATGAGTTTGTACTGCTGAAACTGAAAACTGCAGAACGTTATGTGTAGCTCGAGGCAAGGGACAGTGTTCTGCATAGTCACTTACTGTCTTGGGCCAGGCTGCCAGGGAAAAGTCCCAGCCTTGATCAGAACTAGGCAAGCGGAGGGGGTAGGGAGATGGCTCAGTGGAATAATCATTTCCCTGGCAAGTGCAAGGGCCCGAGTTCAATCCCTGGTTCCACCAAGAAAAAACAAAAAGCATTCATTTGCCGGGTGTGGTGGCACATGCCTGTAATCCCAGCACTTGGGAGGCTGAGGCAGGAGGATTGTTGTGAGTTCAGCCTGAGCTACAAAGTGAGCTTAAGGCAAGCCTGAACTGCATAGTGAGACCCTTCTCAAAAAAAAAAAAAAAAAAAAACTAGGCAAGTGGGGAAAGTACCTGAACTAACTTCAGCAAATGCAGGGAAGTGTAGGAAATACCGGAGCCCTTCAGCCTGCCAGGAGTGCAGTCCCCGCCCCCCAGAATGTACCACATGGTCACAGAACCCACGCCACATGCCCCCGCCCAGTCCTGCACATGCATTCTGAGGCAGTTGGCTCCAAAGGCTTTGATTCAAGGATAACGGACCTGTTTTATCACTTATTGGGCACTTTAAAGTTGGGCATTAATATTTTTAGGAATTGTATCACAAAGGGTCATTTTCAGAGAGAATTTTCAGTGATTTGTAATAAATATACTAGAAAATCTAATAAAATAGACACAGTGAAGTACTGAAGAAAGCTAGGCTAACAGGATTACTATATTGAGCATTAAATTTAGCATCTTGGTAGCTGAAGCAACAAGGAAAACAATGAACCAGTTTTAATATCTGATTCAAAAAGAAAACAGAGCATATTTGTCTTTTAGTTTCCAGTACTTGTGGCTTTAGCATGAAGAAGAAAAGGAACCTACGAAGGAAGAAAGGAAGGGAGGGAGGGAGGGACAAGCGATTCATGTCCCCTACTGGGGACTAAGGGCCTGCAGCAGGCCACATACAGCTGAGTGTGTGTGTTCAACTATTTTATTTTGCAAAGTACCAAATTATAAATTATGCACAGCACTCTCCATTAGAACGTGATTCACAAACCAGTGTGCAGGCAGGCACCTAGGGGGCTTATTAAATGTGGATTCTGATTCAGCAGCTCAGGGGGGCTGCAGACAGCTTCCAGAGATACAGAACTTACTTTGAGAAGCAAAGTACTGTATTAGAGCATCTGCAACATCTTTTCATTCATTTTTTATGCTCATTAATAAAGTTCTATAAAGCCACAAATTCCACAGCACTGCCATCCCAGTTTCCTAAACCAGACCTTCACTATTAGACATGTGGGGTTGCTATTGTGGATAATAACCTTTTTACTGCTGTTGCATTTCAAGTGCAATCTGCCAGTCAAAGGGTAACTATGTATCTATACCACAATCCTGTTAGAAAAGACCAGAGGGTTGTGGAGCCACAGAGGAAAGAGACTGAAGTTCTAAAGTGTGCCTGGGGAAGAGTCACATGAAGAGAAAACTTTCTCTCAGGCTCTCACAGAGAGCAATCTGGTTAAGCATTGGCCGTGACTCATCCACATGGATGACAGACAAAGGAACTACAGAATAATGTACAGGACTACAAGATAAACCCTGAGAAGACTTCAATGACCACATAGGATATATAAAGCTCTTGTGTTGGTAAGTTTTGATCTACCTAGGTCTTAACCATCCAGCAGAAAAGTATAAAAGTATAAAAATGAAGTATACATCGTGAGCCCATAATATTAAGCTGAGCTGTAAATGGATATGGTCAACAATTTCTTTGAATAACTCACTATGGTTGCAGAATGCTGGACTGTGTTGGATTGTGGTGTCGAGTTCAAGCACCTAAGTTAGTTGAATGTCAATGGAGT
>PVKA01014302.1:0-36772 GCA_004027165.1 Ctenomys sociabilis
TATATATATATATATATATATATATATATATATATATTTTCTTTTTTCTTTTTTTGTCGGAACCGGGGACTGAACTCAGGCCCTTGCGCTTGCCAGGGAAGCGCTTATTCCACTGAGCCATCTCCCTGGCCCCTACAGTGATATATATTTATAGCAGCACTATTTCTCATAGCCAAATCTTGAAAGCAACTAATATTCCCATACCCTGAGGAATCAATAAAAAAGATGTGTTATTTTTATACACATTGGTATTATTCAGGTATAAGGAAAGATAAACTTGACACCTCTACAGGCAAATGGATTCAACTAGAGGCTGTATTCATAAGTGATGTAAATCAGTCCCATAGTGTAAGAAACAGAAATGATAAGTAAAATCTGAAAGGTATAGTAGACATGGTTAAATTACAAGAAACTGAATATACGGAATAAACAACAAAGTTAAGGGAAAAAAGAAAAGATAGTAAAAAAGAAAGGGAGAAATCATGCATGTGTATATATAGGATAGTTCAGATGATTATATTACTAACTTGCATCAGGTTTTTGAAAATAGCAGTTTAAAATTTTCACTTTGACTAACTATATGCTAATATCTGGAAAACTACATCAAAGAGAGTAATTTGCAATATGCGATCATGGCTGATTACCTCTCATTTTGTTCTTCTAAATGTGTACTGCTTTTAATATGACAACAATTATTATACTCTCTTTAAATTTAATTTAAAAAATAGTAAAGTAAAAAGGTCAAGAAAAAAAGAGCTAGTTCTTTGAAAGAATAAGCATTTAGCTCTACCAAAATGGAGAGATGAAATAAACCAATCAATACAACTAGAAATTTAAAAGGTAAAATCATAAAAAACACCAAAATTCTGAAGATTAATAGCAACTGAAGATTAATTTGCAAACCTAAACTTCAATAAATCAGAGAATTCAAAAGAAATAGATTGATTCCAAGACTCACAAAATCACCAAAAATGAACCAAGAAGATACAATAGTTCTGAATAATCAAATAACAGGCAATGAAATTTAAGTAGCAACAAAATCATCTATCAACAAATTAAACCCCAGGACCCAATGGACTGACATCTGAATTTGGTAAAACCTTTGGAAAGATCTAACATCAGTAGTCCTTAAGCTCAATTGTGAAAGTACCAAAATTATTCCTTGAAGCTCACATAAACCTGATTACAAATCCAAAGATTAAAAGAAAAAGAATATAGTACAGGGCCAGGGAGATGGCTCAGTGGAATAAGGACTTCTCTGGCAAGTGCAAGGGCCTGAGTTCAATCCCTGGTTCTGCAAAAAACAAACAAACAAACAAAAAAACAAAAAAGAATATAGTACAAATTTCCTCAACAGAATAAGTAAAGCAAATGCAGAAATTAATCAACATAATTATGAATCATAAAATACTCTTCATCCCTAGAATGCAAACATGGTTTAATGTATGCAACCCAATAAATATAATACATGACATAAACAGTCTGAATAGAAATCATGTGATCAGCTCACTGGATGCAGAATAAAATCCTTTGGTAAAATCCAGTGTCTATTTGTGATTTAATGAACACTCAAAATAATTAAGAAAAAACCATAATAATCTGATTAAACATTTATGATGGCTGTACATGCAATACTATATCAGGGTAAAACTGAAAGCTTGCCCTCTAAAACAAGGAATAAGTGATAGATCTCTAACATCATGCTCCTGTTCAGCATTGTACTAAAAGTATTATCAAGAGCAATCAGGCAAGCAAAACAAGTAGAAGAAACTATAGTGGAATGGTAGAAATCAAATTACTATCTAAATTTATACACACTAAGTTAATATCATTCCTGTATACCAATAATGACCTCATTGAGAAACACATTAGAAACATTGTATAAAGGAAAACAAATACATAGGGGGTAAAACACCTCTGTGATGAAAACTACATTGCACTGAAAAATGAGATTGAAAAAGACTTCAGAAAATAGAAGAAAATATCTTCTATTGTAGGATGAGCAAATACAGTGGAAATGGCTATACTTCTAAAATTTATATATAGATATAACAAAATACTAATCAAAAAGCCAACACCATTTCTCACAGATCTAGAGCAAAGTAACCCAAAATTCATGTGGAACCAGAAGAGTCTTAGACTAACAAAGGTAAAGCTGGTTTAGAAGAGCAAAACAGGAGGCATCACAATCCCAGACTTAAAGTTATATCACAACACAATAATGCAAACATCATTATCTTTAGATGATGTGATCCTCTGTAAGGAAGACGAAACTATTTCACCAAAGGACTCTTCAACTTATACCTAAATTTATTAACACACTAAGTTAACATCATTCCTACATACCAATAATGAACTCATTGCAAAAGATATTAGAAAAACTGCATAAAGGAAAACAAATATATAGGAGGTAAAACACCTCTGTAATAAAAACCATATTGGTCCTGACACAAAAATAGATACATGGATCAATAAAACAGAATACAGCATAAAGGAGCACTTCCAAGCATGTTCAGTAATTTAGTTTTCAACAAAGTGGCTGAAAACATACACTGGAATGAACATGGGTTCGTTTTGAAAACTTTTATTCTAGGGCTGGAGAGATGTCTCAGTGGAATAAGCACTTCACTTGCAAGTGCAAGGGCCTGAGTTTAATCCCTGGTTCCAGAAAAAAAAAAAAAAAAAAAAAAAAAAAAAAAAAAAAAAAAAAAAAAAAAAAAAAAAAAAAAAAAAAAAAAAAAAAAAAAAAAAAAAAAAAAAAAACTTTTATTCTATATAATGTTTACATTAAGTGTAGGTAATGAGTACATGTACATAACACATCTCAATAGTTTATCTCCTTTGCCTCCATGTCCTTTTATTTTCCTAGCATCTGATTCAAAAATTTATTTCTATATCCTTGTGTAATAATTTATATATACTGAATAACAACCCAGAAAATGGGCTAGAAACTTTATACTTACTCTAAATCCTCTTTAATAAATGCTGCCAGGAAAATGAGTTATTTATGTGCAGAGGATTGAATCTAGATCCACATCTGTCATCATGCACTAAACTAAAATCAAATTGGATCAAAGATCTGTACACTAAAATAGAAACACTTGATCTGTTGGGAGATAATATAGGTAAAAATTTGACGACATAGGCATAGGCAAGGACTCTCTGGCTAGACACTCAAGTGCACAAGAAATAATACCTACAACCATAAAAGAGAATTATATTAAATTAAAATGTTCCGTTCAACACAAATAAAGCAATGAACATAATTTACAGTCTATGTAAATAATAGGAAATTTTTTTTCCAGCTATTCCTCACATGGAAGCACTAATATCTAGAATATGTAAAAAATTCAAAAATGCTAGACTCCCTTCACAAAAAAGTCTCAATAAAACAAAGTAACTAAACTGAATAGATACTTCTTAGAAGATGAAGAAGGACAATGATCAATTACTATCTGAAGAAATGATCAATATGACTGGCCATTAATGAAATGCAAGTCAAAATACTATGGTCCCTCCGAATACTGCGTAAGTGAGTTCAGGCCACCTACCTAGTCACAGCACTACCTATTTCCCAGCATTCTCACAGTCACTCATCCTCAAGCCACTCTTTTCTTCATGAATTAATAAAAATCAGCTTGGATCAACACCTTTGTTCTAGATAACCATTATCATGGCTGAACTTAGGAACCCTTGGTTCCTCCTAACTTACAAAAAAGTCAGAGATCCCTTCTTAACAACTGCTTGTCAAATTGTTATACCCAGCTGAGATGAGCTACTGTGGTGCTGGTTGTGGAAAGCTCACTTGAGAATTACTGTCAGCAGCATAAAAGGCAGAACTGGAAAAACTGTTGAGTGTTGGAGAGCTATTGGAAGCTGCTGATTATCCTGGTCTATTCATTTAGAGGTCCTTGTCATGCGGGCTTTCCTGGTGAATTTGGATGTTCTCATCAGAGGAAGCTTTCAAGACTTCACTGTCACTGAAGATGACTTACATTCACTTGGAGGAGCTTTGGTCTTTACCTTGAGCAACTTCTCCTGGTTCTGGAGGAGAAGATGGTATGCTCAGTCTCCTGAAGAAACTTTTCAGACTGGCTTTCCTGATGGGAACTCAGCCTTACTCATCAATGGAGGAGCTCAACACCTCACTGTTGCTGAGGATGGCTATGGCACTTTTCCACTGATTCTTACTTTCAGCATTACTTCCTGGCTTTAGCATATATCTCTCAGCCTGCTAGCACAGATCCTTCATTCTTCTTTCACAGACTTTCTGGCTTCCATCACTGACCTTGGGCCTTCTCAGTGCAAATCTGTGAAATGGGCCTGCACGAGACATTATTGTGGGCTCTAGGCCTCCAGTGGGCATTGTGGGAGGCATATTTATGGGCTGCAGATATTCAACTGGACTCAAGCAGGATGCAATTACGGGATCCCAGGCCTAAGCTGGATTCCTTGGTGTTTAGTATGTGCACACATTTCCTGCTATCATTTCTGTGTATGATTCTTTCAGTGATCTATTATAAAATCATCTTATAATTGTATCTTGCCAGATGGAATATTTATTAGTGTGACCCATCTGGAGACTACACTGACATGAGCACCAATAAGTATAACTAAGTCAGGAGTTGATTTGGTTGAGCAGAGGCACAACTGTGGAGATATTAAAAGGAATAAGATGTTGCAGGCCAATATTGGGACATCATGGTCGAAATTGGTCATTGCCTTATTGCAATGGCAACAAGAATGGTTGTTTGAACAAACTTACTGAGAGAAAGCTCTACCCTTCATAATAGCATCCATAAAAATGAAATGTATAGTAACAAATCTATAAAGTTAATAAAAGATCTATAGTTTGAAAAATGCAGTAAGGTGCAAAAAGAGATTGAAGAAGATATCAGAAAATGGAAAGATATACCTTACTCATGGATAGGAAGAGGTAACATTATGAAAATGACCATACTCCCATGTTTACAGATCTAATTCAATCCCAATCAAAATAACATCAACATATCTCATAGAGATATAGGAAATATCCCTAAAAATTATTTGGAACTAGAAGAGACCTAGAAGCAAAAGCAATCCTGGAAAACAAAGGAAAGGCAGGAGACATCACAGTCACTGATTTTTATTCTGACTGAATAAAGTCAGAATAAAATGGCTATACTCAAAACCTCAAATACAACAAAACTACTGTGGTAAAAGCAGCATTGTAGTGGTACAAAAAGAAAGACCTGATGATTGATGGAACAGATGAGAAGATGCAGTCACAATTACAAATGCACTCAGGTGCCTTATCTTTGAAAAAGGAACCAAGCATGTTTAGTGAAATTAAGCTTCTTTAATAAATGATGCTGAAAATATTGATTTTCCTCATGCTGATGACTAATCCTAGACCCACGTCTATCACCATGCACTAAACTAAAGTCAAAATGGATCAAAGTTCTAAATAGTAAAACAGAAACAATATATCTCATAGGAAAAATGTAGGTACAAATCTTGAAGACTTAGGGGTATGCAGAGAGTTCATGAACAAAGACCAAAATGCATGGGAAATAGTTCAAAGAATCAACAACTGGGATCTTCTTTAAAATCTTTTATACATCAAAAGAAATCACCAATAGTGTGAAAAATGGGGGGAAAATAAGCAAACTGTCCCACAGACAAAGGCCTTCTATCTAGAACATAAAAGAATTTTTAAAGCTCAGTACTCCAATATTCAAAGACCCAATCCAGAAGTTCTATCTGAGATGAATAAACACTTACTTCTCAGATGAAGAAATACAAGAAGAAAATATATGAAAAATGTTCAACATTATTGGTCATTTGAGAAATGCAAATAAAAACAGCATTGAGATTTCATCTCATGCCAAAATAAAATGCCTGTCCTCAAAAATTCAACCAATAACAAATGCAGGCAGGGACAACACTTCTCCACTGTAGGCAGGAGTATAGACTGGGGAAACCACTAGGAAAATCAATGTGGACATTACTCAAAAAACTAGGATTAGATGTCCCTCTTGCCCCAGCTGTTCTTCCTCTGGGTATTTTCCTAGAAGAATTAAAAACATACCCAGCAATATATGTGCACACATGTTTATAGTAGTACAATTTATAGTAGCCAGATCATGGAAACAACACAAATGTCAATCAACCAAGGAATGGATTTAAAAAGAAGTGGTGTTTTCATACAGTAGAACATTACTCAGGTATAATGAAAGATAAACTAGAGGATTTTATAGGTAAATGGATGCAACTAGACATCATCCTTGCAAGTGAAAAAATCTTACTCTCAGATGTAAACATTATATTGTCTCCTTAGTATAAGAAACTGGAAGAATGAAGAAAACACAAAAGTACAATAGATACTTTGAAAAGGAAAGAAATTGCACAAGGGACAAAACAACTGGGATGAGGGAAAAGAAAACAGAAGAAAGGAATATATATATATATACATATATATATATATTTATTTATGTACTACTAAAGTCTATTAGTTCAGTGAAAAGAACAGTGCTTATATTGTTTGAGCAATGTTACATGGCTATATATGCTAATCTGAGCAATTATTTAGAAGATAATGTTGTGTAGTATAATAACCATTATTAATTTCCTAGTATCTTGTGTTGAAATTCTGCATCAATTTTATTGTTTATCTATTACCTTTAAAGTAAAAAAAAAAAAATAATAAGTGTGGCTTTTTGAAAAGAAAAGGAGAAAAGGTCTCCCATTAATTATATGTGACCTCAGCTTCAAGTATGGATATTACCTTATCTCCATAGTATGGGTAAGGTTAATGAGAATCAAGGTGCCTCAAGTAATATATCAGAATACCTTCTATGTGTCTTTAAAGGCAGACTGTGGGGCCAGAGAGATAGCTCTGTAGACTAAACGCTTGCTCACGCAGAGCACAGCTGCCACGGTTCAGTGCCTGTTGTGCAATGGCAGTCCTGCCTCCGGGACACACTGAGACAGTGATTGAGACTGGACACTATGGTGCATACCTGTAATGCCAGTGCTTGTGAGACTGAAAATAGAGAATCAGTAAGAGTATGATCTATGTCATGAGACCCTGTACACCCCGTACTACATACATATAAAAAGGCAGACTATGACAGATTGAAATATTAGACAAGTTATATCCATGTGTTCTTATCTAAGAAAAGCTTACTAATGCTGTTTGTTCTTGAGCTCTCTGTAAAGAAGAAAGCCAGACGCATAGGAATATTAGGTGCACTATTAAGAGTCAGAGAGTCAAAATCTGAGTAGAATTACATAATAGTTCCTACTAGGGGTAGATATCCATTTAAGTTGCAGCAAATCACGTAATTGCTTATCTGTAACCAGAGCAGTACAGGAGTCTTGAATTTTGAAGATTAGCCTTAAATCTTCCAGAGGCTTACATGAGTAACTTTATTCTTTTGAGTGATTTCTGGTTTCAGGTGGAGCTTTATCCAAGAAAGGAGAAATCAGCTATCTCTTCCTATCACTTTTACTACAGTGAAAAGGTCAGCAACCCTGAAAGTGGGCCCTTCCATTTTGATTCTAACTGATCTGCAATCTTTTTCTAAGTTTTACGAAGCACTTCATAATTTTTGGTTAATGCTGTTTTCTGCCAGGACTAATGGTGGACTAGATGTAAATCCTGAATTCGTAGATGCTCTGTTGTAGTAGACTTCAGTAAGGTATCAGAAAAACTGATAGCTTCTGGATCACTGGCTGTTTTGCTGGAGAGAAAGGTCCTCCTGTACATTTCATAAGAGTTCATATTAATTTTAGTTCTATGGGTCTTTCTGATCCTTGGTAAAGCTGTTGATAATAACCAGAGCCAGATTTCTGAAGTCTCTTGGCAGTTTAACTAGGATACCTTTTAAGATCATAGTGAATCAACTTTGCATGAGGATTGAGGTCTCCAGGCAAAGTGTAAGTAATAGTATATGCCAAAGGCCTTTGTTATTCTATAAAAATTTGAGAAGAAAATGAGGGCCCATTATCAGAGTGATAGCAAAAATCAGGTTACAATTCCTTTAAAACTGCTATAGCTTTTTCAGATTGAGTAGTAAAGGCCGCTGGAGAGGTCCTTATTAATATTAATACTTGTTTGTATCCTGTACAAGTTGGCATGTAGACAAAGTCAATTTTCCAGTCACTACCATGTAACCCTTTCTCCTCTGGAAAGGTTTGAGCAATGA
Organism: Ctenomys sociabilis; assembly: GCA_004027165.1. Taxonomy (NCBI): domain Eukaryota; kingdom Metazoa; phylum Chordata; class Mammalia; order Rodentia; family Ctenomyidae; genus Ctenomys; species Ctenomys sociabilis. The sequence continues at coordinate 8,190 of PVKA01014302.1, forward strand.
GGCTGGTCTTTGACAGGTTACTGTAGGAAAAAATGGTGGCACAGACATAACACCCTTATTGGACTATAAGGTTATACTAGGTTATACTTGGTCCCACACACTCCAATCATTATGACAAAGGAATCATGCCTCATGTGAAGTAAATCATGTATATCTTTTATAGCAACTAATGAAGTTTCTCTAGAAGAAATATTGTTTTCTCAAATGCAACCAAGTTCCTTGCTTAGAGCTACCTTGGTGTCTGACCAATTGGTCCTCATTCATGATATATTTAGGGGCCATTGGTTTTTAAAAGGCAAAAGGCTTAATCCCAAAAGTGGTCATAGTGTGGCCTGGTGAGGCTCCTTATTGGCCTTTTGCTTTCCTAATGAGATGGATGTCATAGCATTTTCGTGCTCCCAGTAGTATGTTAGAGCAACTTCCAATGGAGATGGATTTTTCCCAGAAGTTGAATAATTTTGGTCGTATGCTTATTGTGAGTTTGTCTTCCTGCTCATGAGTCTTGTATTGCAGCATGTGTGTATGTAATAGAACAATAACACATTCAAAATCAGTATAGATATTTATACTTTTGTTTTTTCCAGCACCAGAGTTCAAGATAATGCATTTAATTCTACTTTTCGGGGGCCAGAGGCTTCTGAAGGCAAAAGATGATCTTTGAAAATTTGCTACAAGACCACTGCATAGCCTATCTTCAACATTCTTTGAGAATAAATATGTACTTATATCTGTGAACCATCACTACTCTGAGCCAGAGAATATTTTTTTTTCCCTTAGGTATAACTTACTGGCATAAGCTTGTTGGATGAAACACTCTTATGAATTTTTAACCAGTGACCCCATTGGCATTAAAGAGGATGGGCTGAACATGTTATTGCTGTTAACTGTAGTATCAGGCTTATCCAGGAGAACAAGTTGAGATTTTATAAACTTTTCCCTGATCATCCAATAATGACTTTCATATGCTGTATAGATTTGACTTAGTATGGATTTAAGATTTCTTATGTATGCCTCTGGATTATCTCAGTTGTCGCTTCAGCTACCATAGTTGTTGCCACTTTAATTCTTAGATATGAAGATATACCAGTTTCTTTGAAAGTAGGCTGGTAATAAGGATTTTGGTCCAATTTTTTGGGAATTGGGTCCCAAAGCTCTTTTCTCAGCCATATAAAGAAACAAACACTATGTTTATTCAGGTATATTCAAAGTGGGTGCCAGACTGCATTTTTTAAGGCCAAAAGTTATTGTTCATTTCCTTGGTCCAGTAAAAGGGTTCAGTCTCTTGCTCCTTAGTGGCCCCAGATAAAGACTTTAAAATTTGGAATGCATAATCTACAGAAGATGGAAATTTCAAGAAAATAATGGAGCTGTTGTTTGGTGCCCAGGTATCACAGCTCATAGTTAGCTCTGACTCTGTCCTATGAAATTTGGTGGGTTCCAGGTATGAGAATATAGCCAAAATATGGGACATTTCAGAGAAAAATTTGAGATGTTTCCATACATACGTTTTCATCTCATCCAGCTAGAAAGTTTATAGCTTTTATAATTTTTGTGCTGGATTTCTTCAAAGAAGGATCACATATTAGGATGTCATGAACATATTGTAAGATTTCCCCCTGTAGTGATCTGTAAGTCCCCAAGTTTCCTCTTGAGGGCACTGACAAAGAAATAGGTGCTATTCCTCAAGCCCCAAGAAAGTATAATTGATGTGTACTGTTCTGTCACTCCCTGTGGTGGAACTTGCCCATCCAAAATCAAATAGGAATTGGAAGTCTGGCTGTAAAGGAATAGTAAAGAAAACATACTTGAGTTCATGGAAAAGAGCCAGTTGTTGTCATCAGAGGAAAAGAGCAATGAATGTTTATGTGTTTGACCCAGATGAGCACCACCACCTCATAAATGAGATAGAGATATTGTACCACTGAATATTCTCCAGAGTTTTATCACTGGGAGAACTGGTGTATTATTGGAGAATTGGCAAAGCTTTAATCATACAAATTTATGAAATCTATCTTCCAGAAATTGGGATTCCATTTATGTTTTCTCTTTTATAAGCTATTGTTTAAAGTCAGAGTAATAATTGCACTACTTTGGTATTATTTTTACTGAAGTCACTGGTTTGACCCTCTGGCAAAAACCTGTAATATCAAACAGAAAGTTAATTTGTTGATTAGTCCCTCCTGGAAGGTTATTTAAGTCCTCATGGGTAGAAATTCTATGGTAGGGCTTATGATAGAGTTCTTGGATGGCTCTCAGTTTTAGTAAAATAGTTCTATCTACTAAAAATGAGACAAGTAGAAAATATAAAGAATTTATGAACAAGTATTCATCCCTTAAATTGATGAGACAACCTGTGAGTGAACTGAGTTTCCTTTGGGCTTCCTTCCACTCCAATGACAACAGGGATTTTGGAGGAGAAATTAAATTTCCCTTCAAATGGCATCTGGGTTTATCCAGAGTTTCTCATTGATAATGGTCATGCTTCTGGGCAGAAGTTATAAGAATGACTCGGGGCCCCTTCAGTGGTCTGCTTCCCCTAATTTTCCAATAGAGTCTACGCTTGCCTAATCCTCCTCAGGCATGGGTTCATATAAAATCTATGACATTCGGGGCAGGGCCAAAAGACAATTTTGTATAATCTTTACTGTAATGTCACATTTTTTGCCCATAAAGGAAGGTTCTCTTAAATTCCCTTGATTTTACCTGAGATGCCTTGGGATTTCCAAGGGTGCTTCCAATTTTGGTCTGCTGTTTTACTCTGCCCTGTTCACTTTCCCTCCTCCAAATACTTGCGACTGTAAACCACAAAGGCTGTATCTAAAAGCTGACTTTGACTAGTTTATGGTCCAAATTCAAGCTTTTGGAACATTCTTTGAATGTGGGGGATCAATAGATGGATGAAATATTGTCCCATTAGGAATGTATACCTTTAGAGGAAGAATTTAAATTGGTACATATTCAGAAGACCTCCTCTATCCTGCTTTAAAAAATGGCAGAACATTTATCCTTCCACTGGTTAAATTCTCTCAGCCCCTAACTGACTGGATTGGCAATCCCTTTTCTCATTCCACCAATACTATATAGTGCATTGTAATTTAACCTTGAGTCTGTTGGGTGAACTGTTTCTTCTCCCAAACAATTACTGCCAGAATTTTAGCTGTAAGTTACAACTACCTTCTGTGAGCCATTTTTAAGATTCTTTCTTTGCATTAGGGGTGCAAAAAGTTTCTAATATAAATTGAGTGTGTCCTATGATAGCTCAGAAGTTAGGATTAGGATCTAAAAGAAATAAGCAATCTGAAAATCTGCTGTCATGCTCAGAATATTATTCTAGGAAGTGCTTGCACTACTGGTTGTCTGGGACTATTAAGCGAAGCTGCATTTGTATGTTTCCTTTTGCTTTTGCCACTGTTCTCAGAGGAAATAGACCCTGATATCATGGAGCAGTCAACCCCATTATGGACATATCTCAGTCTAGTACCAATTTGGACTCTGTGTGCCAATTGAAATTCATATGGAGAAAGGTCTTATTCCACTTGGGCACTAATCTTAAAATTATAGGAAAGAAGTTAAGAGATATGAGGGAAAACTGGTCATCTATAAAGAAGGTCACCAATAAGATCAACTTCAAGATATAGGTTTTTTTAAGCTTAGTGTCTCTAGTAAAGACATGTTTTTGATCACCATCATAAATTCTTGAGGACCAGGGAGATGGCTCAGTAGAATAAGCGCTTCCCTGGCAAGTGCAAAGGTCTGTGTTCAATCCCTGATTCTGCCAATAAATAAATAAATACATACATAATTAAGATTATTGAACATAAGAGGTCTCTGATCAGAAGAGATATAACTGGAAAATAATGCTATTAATTAATCAATCATTTTAACTATTGCTCTGCAATTAAACAACTCATACTGCCACTACAAAATATTGAAATTTGAAAGATGTGCCATTTCTTTCTTAAATTATTGGGATTAAACTATTTCCAGTGATTAAAGACACAGACCAGTGATGAATCTGGAGAAATGGGCATATTCCTTCTGATAATGAATGAAGGGACCTATGAAGAAAGAAACTAGGTGAAAGACTTTTCCTAGAGTTATCCCCCATCTCCTATGAGAATCCATAACCAGTGTCGTGCCTTGAACCATTGACTGATAGCTCAGTTTTTCTGTCAGTTTTCCTCTGGCCCTTGTATAAACACAGGTACTTTTTGGTTTTTCCATACTCCATCTTATAATATGAATGAGGAATTCTAGGATGAAGAACACTGTCTCATGTATCCATCCAGTTTAGATATCACTATTCTTCCCAGAAGCCATTACAGTAACTATTTTTGGAAATATTTCAAGGAATAACTAAAAGGATCACAGCTGAAATTTATTTATTTAGAAAGAATCTGGAAACTCATGTTGGTCCCAGAAGTAAAATCCATAGCTGTGTTCCAATCATTTTATCCCATCCACGATTCGTTGAAGGGCTCTATACAGAACAGTCAACTAAGCAGAAACTTCTTTGTCCAGTAGGGCACAATATAAATTGTGTTTCATTAGGACCTACAGTGTGGGAGATTTCTTTCTTACTTCCTAACCTAAGTAAACCCTGCAAAGGTGTGGCCAATAACTAATGAATGAAATTGGGAATGTTTTAACCTTATAGAAGAGAGCAGAAGAAAGGGAAGTCAAGTGAACATGAGTTACATTGTAACACTAGCATTTAAAAGAATCTAAGGCCAAACAAACATGGAACATAGACCTACTCAAAGCATGATTTTTTTTTTAGTAAAGAAGGACCTAACCTGTCTAGTTCCACCCACAAGTTATGCAATTACAGAAGTCTTTAAGTGGCACACACCATAATTGTTTTCAATGATCCAGTTCCATAGACATAAAGGGTGACTAATGAATAGTCAATATAAATTCAGGCAAGAATTGTGAGAAAAAAATAAAATTTCCTGTTAAAGAAACTTAATTCTTGTGTGTGTGTGTGTGTGTGTGTGTGTGTGTGTGTGTGTGTGTGTGTGTGTGTGTGTTTGGTACAGGGGCTACAGGGTCTCACTACATAGATCAGGCTAGTAGTGATTCTCTAGTTTTCAGCCTCCCAAGTGCTGGGACTACTGACCTGCACCCTCATGCCCAGTCTCAATTGCCGTCTCAGCGTACCCTGGGGGTAGGGCCAGCACAGCATGCTGGGAAGCAAATCCTGGCAACTGTACGCTGCCCAAGCAGGCAGATTCGTCTGTTGAGCTATGTGGCTAGCCCAAGAAAACTTAACTCTTGGCTGGCTCACCAAGCCAAGTATACTAGACAGGCATCCTGCGACTTCTTCCCAAGTCCTTGTGGTTCTGAACAAATACTTATATAAGACATGCAGACTAAACAGAAAACACACAGTTTTTTTTTGTTGTTGTTGTTGTTTGCTTCTTCTTCTTTTTTTTTTTTTTTTTTTTGATGGAACTGGGGATTGAACTCAAGCCCTTGCCAGGGAAGCGCTTATTCCACTGAGCCATCTCCCTGGCCTGATACAGATTTATTGAAAGTAAAATAACAAATATTCACAGTGAAGATGAGAATAAAGGGAAACGAGACTTTAAAATTTGAAACACCTGGACTAGCTCCACCTTATATAAATATGGTATCCAAAAAGTTCTTGAAGCTCATACCAGATGTAAATAAAAATCAAGAAAATGCCTTTTGATTGCTGTTGACCAGATATCGTGAAGGATTAGACATATTGCTTCCTGATTTGTCCCATGAATAGCACCAGACTCTAGTAAAGGATTATGAATAATCTTCTGATCAGTCCCATCAAGTATGTCAAAGGCTGGAATCATTTGGGTTCCATCTTCTGTGCATGTCTAATTTTTGTGTAAAACATTTACCTCATCCTGTTAACTGTTGGAATTTTTTAAAACCATTTTTGATACATTCTGCTCATTTGTTTGTCTGATTTGTGCAGGCACTAATGACCTATTTCAAACCTGTGCTCTCCTCTTAAAGAAGGTAAGGTGCTGTCAGAGAAGAAAGTTTTCCTTCATTCTCCCAAGCAGGACTCCAGTGGACTAAAGGGTACATTGACAGTAGAAGCAGCTTTTCTAATGCCAAAAGAAGATTATTAACAACAGAAGCAGGGAGTACACTGAGCTCGATAGAGACAGCGTCCGGCAAGTGAGAGCCAGACCGGCACCGGGCAACTCTGTACCTCGCTGAGGAAAACAAAGACACATGGCCAAAGGAGATCCTAAGAAGCTGAGAGGCAAAACATCATCCTGTGCACTCTTTGTGCTAACTTGCCGAGAGGAGCACAAGAAGAAGCACCCAGATGCTTCTGTTAATTTTTGAGTTTTCTAAGAAGTGCTCAAAGACATGGAAGACCATGTGTGCTAAAGGAGAAGGAAAATTTGAAAACATGGAAAAAGTGGACAAGGTTTGTTATGAAAGAGAAATGAAATCTTACATTCCTTCTAATGGAGAAACATAAAAGAAGTTCAAGGATCCCAATGCAGCCAAGAGGTGCATTGCCAAAAGCCTCCTTTGGCTTTCTTCTTGTTGTGTTCTGAGTATTGCCCAAAAATTAAAGGAGAACAGCCTGTCCTCTACATTGGTGATGTTGCAGAGAAACTTGGAGAAATGTGGAATAATACTGCAGCAGATGACAAGCAGCCATACGAGAAGAAGGAAAAGTATGAAAAAGACATCGCTGTCTACCGGGCTAAAGGAAAACCTAATGCAGAAAAAAAAAAAAAAAAAAAGGAGTTGTCAAGGCTGAAAAAATCAAGAAAAAGAAGGAAGAGGAGGAGGAGGAGTAAGATGAGGATGAAAAGGAAGAAGTGGATGAGGAAGATGAAGAAGACGAGGATGATGAATAAGTTGGTTCTAGCAGGTTTTTTCTTGCCTATTTAACCCCCTGTACACAACTCACTCCTTTTGAAGAAAAAAACATTGAAATGTAAGACTGTGTAAGGTGTGATTTTAAACTGAATAGTGTCTCTGTCTTTTTTTTTTTTTTTTTTTTGTGTGTGTGTGTGTAGTTAACACACTACCAAATGTGCCTTTGGGTAGCTCTGTCCTGGTGGTATTTTCAGTAGCCACTAACCTTGCCTGATACAGTATGGGGGTTGTAAATTGGCATGGAAGTTTGAAGCATGTTCTTGTTGGTGCACAACACAAATTAGTTATATAAGGGAATGATAGTTTTTCATCTTCAGCTGTCTCTGATGCAGCTTATATGAAATAATTGTTGTTCTGTTAAGTGAATACCACTCTGCAATTGCAAAAGAAAGTTGTAACTATTTTGCTGACATTCTGAATGCTTCTAAGTAAATGCGATTTTAAAAAAGCAGAAGCAGGGGGGGCATGCAAGAAGCTTTGAAATGGGCAAAGTTCCCCTATTCTGAAATTGGTAATATTTCTCTGCTGAGTTTCCGGCAAGGTATTGGTCTCTAACTTTGATAGGCCTCCTTTATATGTTACCAGTTACTTAAGCAATGGCATAGGTAGAGGTCAAAAAGATTTATAAAGGTCAGCTCACAGTAGGCAGGCAGCTGAGATGCCCTACCTTTGCTTTGTCTCACTGTACCAACAGAGAGCCATTTACTATTGTGCATAAGGGAAAATAAAAAGTTTTATTTCACTGCACACTTCACAGAGGGGTGGAAGTAGCAGGGAACTCCAATATACAGCAGCAAGGTGAGAGCAGGAAAACTGTATTGAGCAATTTGAATTCGATTGCAAATGGCACTAAGACCAGAAAATTAAAGTGCCTGCTGTCTCACCAGGAACTGGTTAGTTAAAGGGCAGTACAATTAAAGTAAAGGTATACTTTCCCTCTCGGCCAATGCATTTGGGTAAGGCAGGGATGATAAAGTCTGATCTGGACAAGCTGTCTTTAAAAGCACAACAGGGACCAGTGAAATAGTGGGCATAAGATTGATCCATTCCTACAGTTAAATACCAATTCAAAGTAATAATCAGCAATAGTGGGAGGACTGCAATATCTTAGCACTGTATAAAGAAGATCTGCCTCAGTTATCTTGTACCAGAAATTTCTCTTCTAAAGCCCATGTATTACATGTATGCTGGTTTTGACTAGATAAGTATAAGTGTAGAATTCAATGCCCAAAGTGCCTCTGAAGCTCTACTTCTACGGTGCAGCCACAGAGTAAGTTACTGATTTGTCACTCCTTGTTAGAAAGCTTAAATGTACCGTAAAAGAAATCTATGTATATTAACCTTGAAAGTTCACTAAAGCAGGGCTCCATATTATGGGACTTTAATATTATGAAAATCCATGTTTGGAGAAACCTCAGTTCATGTCCCAGTTGTCCTACCCCTAACTAAAAGACTCTGGGCAAGTCAGTGTGTATTGTCACTATGCTTAATATTCCCCATCTACAACCCAAAATTGTAATATTTATTTCATAGAATAGGAAACATAGTATGTGTAAAGTTCTTAGCACAGGTCAGGGCACAGTATAATAGTAGTTAATGTAGATGTTATATATATTATTACTACTATAACTCATTTATATTTAAAAAAAAACATAGGGTACTCATAAAAAGAGACCGGATTGGGCAGGAAGACTTGAGTTTGAATGTGTGTCCTATCATGCCTTTGTTCCTTGTAATAACTTTCTTACCTTCCTGCTGTACTTCAGATTCCCATAAGTCTCTATAACATTTGCCTCACTAGCCTCATAAGACTATAAGGATTAGTTCTGCTGATAACCCACTATTATTATGGGCTATTGGACTGTGTTGGATTATTTTGCTGAATTCAAATACCTACAATCTTTAGACTATCTTCAAGTATGAAAAGGTCCTTTAAAGAATTCTCCAAATACAGCTTCTGTAACTGTAGTGGAAAACCCATCTCTGAAAAAACAAAAACAAAAAAGGGATATAAATAAAGGACCATTTTGTAGTGAACAAATATATGTATATACAAGATAATGGTGATAGATATACAGCAACTTTCACTTAGTTCAATGAGAAGAAAGGTTAATACTAAGGTTGTTTGGACAAAATATCATGTCTTATGCTCTGAATACTACAAAGACAACAATGTGCAATGTATTAATTATTGTAACTGTTCTACTAAACTGTTTTGAAACTGTTTCAATGATAGTTTATCTTTTTTCTCATTAAAATGAATAAAAGATAAAAACTAAAATCAACTCACCAAATATGAAATCATAATATGTTAAATATTTGATTTCATGTTAGTTTAATGGAAGTATCTCATAGGATAGATATAGACATTTAGAATTTTTAGTAACTGTAATAAAAGAAACACCTGTAAATTGTTCTAACACAGAGGAAATATCATGTAAATATTAGCAACTATTATTAATATTTAGTTAAACATCCCACAGGATTGCTTGGCTTATAGATCCCAGTAGTGACTTCAGCTCACATCACATTTCCCATCAGTGATGGGGAACCTTATAAAGATGAGTGCACAAACTGTAACCTAAAGTTCATTTATCTCAAAATTCCACCACTACAATTAAACCTGAATAATGAGGTTTTGCCTTAGAAAAACAATCATATATCAACATCTTTTTGCTTAAAAGAAAAATAAACAATATGTTGACCATACATTTAATACCTCTGGGATATCATCAGCCAACAAATGAAGCCTTGGATCACATCTGGTCATTAAGATTGTGTCAGCAGAGGCAAGTACCATCGTACTTCTCCAGAATTCAACTCTGTCATCTCCTATTTATAAGTCACTAGGATACAATAGTTGCATGTGTCACAGTAGATTATGTTATGTCAACAATACAATACAACAATAGACATAACTGGTGTGGTATGTAAGAAAATGATAAATAAGTTCCACGAATTTGTAAATTCAGTTTTCTGAAGTGAGGTCAGGTGTTGAGCCTCAATGTGAAATGAAAACTGCTTGCAATATGAAAAAAAAAAGAGAAAATTATTCTTTCCACATTTCGCACCTGCCCAAGTTTGAGGTTCATGTAATATGGTATTTCTTCTATTTTCTAAGTGCAACCAATATCTAGATTATTTACTTTGGCACCCCAGATAGGCCTGTTTCCCTAGCATGACACTTTGCCTGAACTGATCATTTCAGCACCCCCCATCTTGCTCCCAACTCATAATCCTACTGCCTCTTTATGTAATCTGAAATCTACAAGGATTACCAAAGCTCAAATTACTGCTGTTTTCAGAAGTATATTTCAATCTCCACTCAAAAGGTCTACGTGATGATTTATGTCTAGATGTCACCAGAAAGCCTTATTCAGCCATGGGGTTTTACAGAGGAGGCTGAATCTAGAGTGTGCAGGGCTGGGATTAAGGGTGTATGATTAGTAAAGTAGTCTACTGATTGGTGTGGCATAGTTCTAGTGAGAACTAAAAGTATGAGTTCTAAACTCACCCTAGAGTGAGTAGCCTTTTTAAAAATGTAAGCAACAAAGAATGCTCCAGAGCACCATGTTCCAAAGAGTCTCCTTTCTCTCCCTTGTTGATTTTGGTATATTCCTGGCACCATGAACCATTCCTCCTTTTTATAATGCTTTGCCAACCGAGTCTAGTAATTCTGGTTTCTAAGCTCTGGTAAGGTTTCAGTAATTCCGAAGCCTTTGCAAACTGTGAGCCAAATAAGCTTTTCTTTCTTTAACTTTGAATGTCAGGTATCCTGTCTCAGTAATGACAGAAAAGTAACTTAGACAAACTTTGGTAAAAGAGAATTGGGGTCATTGCTGTGCCATGCCTGTATCTGAAAAGTTGTGTAGGACCTTCTGGGAATGGCTTGTGGGAAGTTTGAACAGATTCAGAGATGAAGATTAAAAAAGTATAGCTGTAATTCTGGAGGCTACACTATACAGGAGATTCTGGTCAGAGTTTAGAAACCAGAAAGCTGGACCAGACAAATAGCTCAATAGATAAAAGTACCTGCAAGCAGGGGCTGGGTGTTTGATCCCTAGGTCTTCTGCATCAGACTTGCCCCCAGGGCATGCTCTCTCTCTGAGATGGTGAATGAGATTGGGCGTGGTGGTGTACACCAGTAATCCCAGCTTTTAGGAGATGGTAAACAGGAGAATCACTATGAGCATGATTTACTAGTGAGATCCAGAACACTCTGTAGACCCCTCCCTAAAACACAGGAAAAAATAAATAGGTAAAGAAAAAGAAACCAGAAAGCTGATAGAAATCCTCCAAATAAGACAGGCTCAGGATGTTTCTGCCGGGAAGGACAGCATGGGTTTTTGGACACCAGATGATGTGGGTTATGGCTTGGCAGAAAGATTTTTTTTGTGTGTTTTTCTCATGCACACAGACTGCTTGACACTGAAATTAATGGAGACAGACAAAATACTCTAATGGAAGAAATTTTAAAGCTGTCTAATATTGAGTTTGTTGCATGGCTGCTACAGGGGGATTCTTGCCAGGTCGACGCTGAGAATAAAGAACCCAGCAGAATGATTTAAAACATTGTAAGTTTGGCCAGAACACAAACTCTAGTAAAGTTGTGGATTGAAAAGAGAAAGAGGAGACCTAGATTACTGAGAAGAAATAGGACAAAAGGAAAAACGGCCTGGGTGCATCACAGAAGCAGCAGGACTCTACCCATTGCAGCTTCCAGATTGCAAAAGTGAAAAACTCCACTTTGAGGAGAATGTTACAGAGCCCCATGGTCCAGAATGATGAGACCTAGAGAATCTGTCCCTCAGAAAGTGGATTCATAGTGCTCTTTGATCCAGGCACTCAACCCTGCAAAGAAAAGAGAAGGATTGACTAGATTGCTCTACCTGGCAGCAGAACTTAAGAAAATCCAAATAGCACTGCTTTTAGGTGCACGCAGAATGCAAGAATTATGGGATCAGTAAAGCTGCCACCACGATTTCTGAAAACGCCCTAGAATGCCAGACAATATGCTGCTAAGAGAGTAGTATATGAACCTTTGATAGTGAAGTCAAAGGTACAGTGAAGACTTCAGAAGGTGGAGAATCCAGGAATATAAATCATCTGAGGAAATCTGCAAAGAGAGCAGAGCAAGCCAGAGAGAGACACCATGGGTGCTCCAAGCATCAGAAATGCCACAGAGGCAGAGCCACCCAAGACCTTTGGAATTCATGTCTTACCACAGACTGCCTCAGATGCTGCACATGTAACTACAGGACTTAATTTTTGCCCTACTGGATTTTTTACTTACTTTGGTATTTTTCCTTTATATCCCCCTTTTTTTGTCTGTCTTTAGCCAACATGAATTATTGTCCTTATGTCATGTGCTAAACAGCTTTCTATGTTTAACCTCTGGTGTCAAGTATTTTCTATCAACAATAAGAGAAGTAACTAAGTCTCTAGAAAAATATTACTCTAAGCCAAAATTTGAGGGAATTTTGACAAATTGAGTGACATAGAGAATTTTGGCATAGAGAGACCTTTCGTAGTACCTACTGAATTCATCATTAGCAAGTATAAACTGACACTACACATTGCTTCCTAGGCAGTACAACTTCACCAATAAAAGTTACAGAAAGTCCAGCATTTAAGCTGCTTACATTATACACAGGAAGAACACAGCAAATAACTATAATTTTAGATTATATGGACAATATGAAGGAAAAGGGTGAAAAACAAGTGTAACGGGGATGAGGATGATTCAAAATTATATAATACTGTTACATTTGATTTCATGGAGGTAAACACATTTGTCCTGAGATTTGAATGAAGCCAGCCTGGCAAGGGTCAGAATCATAGTACAAATAATTCTAGGTAAGGAACAAAGCAAGTTAAAGGCTATGAACTGGAAATTAATTTGAAATTTTAGAGGAATAGAAAGAAAGTCACTGTGGTTAGAAGTATGGATCTGGATGAAGAGAGTAAAGATACGATTAAAAAGAGTCTGGGGCAAATAACATAATAGAAATCTGTAGAGTAAGAAGAGAAGATTTATACTTAATTCTAATGAGAACATTTTGGAGGGTCTGAAACAAAAAAAGGTAGAAAATTCAGTTTACATTCTTAGAAGAATTAAACAAAAACATAATATGATCAGATAAAAAGGCAAAGAATAGGTGATACAGAGGCTTCTAGAGTAAAATGAATAATATCATATTAATCCATGTTTTATGCATTCTTCAAAAGGATACTAAAGAATGAATAAATATATATTAATTCTATATATTTAAATATTTAATAGCTTCATGTTTTTGTGGGCAAGGAACATCTACTTTTCTTAAAAATCAATCTTTTTTCCCCTTAACTTTCCATATTTTTGCTCCCCATAATGTCATAAATAATTTTTCTTACAAGTTACACTTCTTTATTCATTATGTTAGATTCTTGAAATATTTATAAATATAACAACATAGCATCTTGATCTTTTCTAATTATAAAAGAGGGTAATTATTTCTTTTTCTTTTCCATATCTACCAGTGTTTCTCCCAATGTAATTCATAGTCTACATGCTTAAAGCTATTACAGTGGCCTATAAAAAGAAGCCAACACTTAGAACTTTTCCACACCTTCTAATAGTCCTTGAGGAGCCGATCTTGGTGCTTGCATATTCTAAAAGATCCCCAGTTGATCATGGTGCGTTTTGAGAGCCATTGTGCTACATTATTTACGGTTTGCCTCTACTATTTCCTCTTTTTAGAATGTAGCCTGTGAGGCTGGAGAGGAAGGTTAGCTCTTTAAGTGACTGTCTGGCAAGTGCAAGGACCTGGGTTCTACCCCTGGTACCACAAAGCAGGCTGGGCCCAAAAGCCATGCCTGCTACAGAAACCATGGGTGATGATGCACACCTATAATTCTGTCACTGTGAAGGTTGAGACAGGAGGAATACTACGAGCCTCAGTTGCTTAGCAAGACCCTGTACCAAATTAAAAATTAATAGCTTAGTTTTTTATAAAAGAATTTAATGTCTCTAAAATGATAGAAATTGAGTGTGTACTTGAAGGCTCAGCTCAAATGTAACTTCCGCAAATGTGGAAGTTGCTGTAAGCCTGGTGCAAGATATGAGATGATGTAAACATGGGATTACAGGACACTTTTAACTTCATTGTATGGGTTCTATTTAATAACAAGTGTAAAACTGCTGACATGAAATATGATCTTAGTACTTTCTAACTGAAGACCATAGTATCAGATACATAGAAGACTTATAAAAGGTCATATTCACATGTGGCTCTTCTTTAAATGTACATTTTTAGGCTCAATGCCAAACCTACTGTATAAGATTATCAAGCATTTATCCCACTTTAGTATATTTAGTATATTTAGTATATTGATTTCAGAATCCTGTTGAGATGAGGGGTAAAAAAATGTAACAAAGCAAATTCAATTTGAAGAAACTGGAGAAACACCAATATGCAAGCTCAAACACAAGTTAAATTTATTACATGAATGCAAGCCTGGCTTAACTTTAAAAAAATCATCATGACTCAATAAATGAACAGAATCAAGGAAACATAAGATATTTCAAATGAAGCAAATAAAGAATTAATAAAATTTAGCCCTGATTCATAATTTTAAAAATAACTTTTAGTGAATAATAAAAAGAAATGTTATTATTCTAACAATGTCCATTTACGTAGAATTTAAGCAAATATGACACTTTTCAAATGTTGAAAGCTTTCTGAAATTCATAGTAACACAAGATCCCCCTATCACTGCTCATATTCATCATTTTACTAAAAAACACCTCACTGGTGTATGAGGTGAAAGAGAATAATAACTAGTGGATTAAGGATTAAAAAAAAAGAAAATAGGAGCTGGCGAGATAGCTCAGACATCTAAAGTGCTGGTTTAAGCAAGCTTAGGCAAAGCGCAGAGACAGTAGTTTGATCCCCAGCATGGCATGCAAAATGAGTCTTGCTCCTAGGGTAGGCTGAGCAGGCCACAGAGAGAGAGAGAGAGAGAGAGAGAGAGAGAGAGAGAGAGAGTAAACTTCCCAATATTTTCCTATGTCATAACTGTATATGTGGAAAATATAAAACAATCTAAAAATAATTTATGTTAATTAGCAATGAAATTAGCAACATAATCAGTTATAAGGAAAATCTATAGCATCAGTTTTATTAACATACAATATTAACAAATAATAATAAAGGTCTTTAGAATAGCATTTATAAAGCCATTAGCAAAAAGGAAGAGGGGCTGGAGAGATAGCTCAATGGCATAAGTGCCTACCTGCCAAGTGCAAGGTCCTGAGTTTGATCCCCATTACCCACCACAACAAAAAGAAAAGAGGAGGAGAAGACGGAAGAAAAGCAGGAAAATGAGAAGGAAAAGGAGGAGTGTGGAAGGGGAGAAAGAAAATGATAAAAACCTATATATGTAGGAATAAACACAATGAAAGATGAATTTGATACAGGAAAAATACTATGAGGTATTATTAGTAGATATCACACTGAAGTAAATGGAAAACTGACAAACTCATAGATTGGTAGATTAGATATTTTAAAGATATTTATTCTCTCAAATTGATTTCCTTATGTTTATTACAATACTAATTAAAATTCTGTTGTGTTGTTGTAAATTAGACACATAATTTTAACATGTATATTCAAATACAAAAGGCCAATTGTCAAGCAAAGCTTGACAAAAGTAGTTAGGACACTTAAAATACTATGTAACTACTATTATAAAGTCACAATACTTACAGCAGTGTGGTGATTTTTTTAAGCGAGTGTATATAATGTAATAAATGGAACATAACATGAAGTCTAGAAACAAATCAACACATATTTGGATGCTTGATTAATAAGAAATATGGAGCTGGAAAACAAAGGACAAATGAATTTTGTGTCACATATTCATAGTAAAATGTCAAACATGATACTTATCCTGCAACCATGCACACACATCATTTCAAGATGAATTATATAGATCAATTTTAATGATAAAGTGTTATGTACTTCAAATATATAGAATATCAATAAAATATTACTAAATTTAAGGAAAATATGATGAATGAAAATTCATTAAAATTAATAACTTCTGTGCTAAGAGAGATAGTGCTAAGAAAAGAAAAATGCATAGGGCCAGTGAGACAGTTCAGTGGACTAAAGTCCCTGCTTAGGTAGGCACAGGGACTGCAATTCGAGCCCTGGCACCACATGCTGCAGCAGCCCAGCGCCCAGGGCAGGCTGAGCTGACCAGAGTCTGGGCATAGGGGCATACACTTGTAATCCCAGTGCTGGGGAGGCTGAAAACAGGAAGATCATTATAAATCCAAGGGGCCGGGGAGATGGCTCAGCAGAATAAGTGCTTCCCTGGCAAACATAAGGGGCCTGAGTTCAATTCCTGGTCCTGAAAAAAAAAAATGACAAATCTAGGCTGTGTAGTGATACCCTGTAACAATCAAATACATTAAGAAAAGAAAAGAAAAGAAAAGAAAATGCAAACCATGAAAGGACCTTTGCCACATATAACTAACAAAGCATGTATCTGGAATATAGAATACTATCACCATGATGTTCAATAAAGTAATTCATGTAAAAAATGTACAAACTGAATGATATAATTTTATAAAATTCAAAGCAGACACATTTAGCTGGATGGTGTAGCACACCTTTGTAATCCCCACTACTTAAGAGACTGAATTCAAGGACAGCCTAGGCAAAGCCCTATTTCAAGAATGGCAAATTTAATCTATGGGTTTAAAAATCAAAACAATGATAACCATTGGGAAGGCAAGTGAGAATAATGAATAACAACCTTTTTGGAAGCTTATACTCTTACATTTCTTAACTTGGGTATGAATAAAACACTTGTTTTTACTTTTGTGATCATTCACTGTTATTTTTTGGTCTTGGTCAGAAAGTTACCTCATATTGTACTGAAACTTCTAATAGTTTCTTGGTTGCCACAGTCTCCTCCATACTATGCTCTTTTCTGCATCATAAGCTTGAACTGATGACAATCACTATAGTTAGTATCCAAAGGTTGCCTGATATTTTATTAATGACAGAGAGATGGAGGGAGAGAATAAGACAATTATAGTAATCACTAAAAGATATATGGGCCAGTGAGATAGCTCAGTTGACCAAGCTCCTGCTTAGGTAAACACAGGCACCGTGGTCCGATCCCCCTGCACCATAGGTCATGCTGACCCAACCCTTATGCACACTGAGCCACCCATGGAGACCAGGTGTGGTGGTGCATGCCTGTAATCCCAGTGCTGGGGAAGCTTAAAACAGGTGGATCACTACAAATCTGAGATGTGTAGTAAGACCCTGTACCAAATACATTAAAAAAATCACCCAATATTAAACATGTTCAATATCTATGATCAAAAAGATAAGACTTAAAAAAGTATTTCTCATTTTCAGCTCACCAAACATATAACATCAAATACTAAAGAAATGGAAAGGGTAGATATGACATGTCACCCTGAATTTCTTTTTTAATATTCCTGATCTATATATACATATATCTTCATATAAATATATACATAATAACATTGTTATTAATATCACCATCTCTGTTCCTTATATCATTCTTTATCAACTTAGTACAGTATGAGTACAATAAGTCTGTTTCCTCAATGATAAATGGTTAAAACAGTTAAGCTCACAAACTACGTTACATTTCCTTAAAGCCAAGGAAATCCAGGTAGAAAATATTCAATCAAAAAATACCTAGTCCAGTGGTTCTTGAAAAGTTCATGGTGAATTAGAATCAACTGGAAGACTTTGGTAATCTACAGACTGTTTGGCCTGGGAAGAAATGCTGATCTAGCTAAATATCATATTTTAGTACCACACACATGCATACATATATTGTCTGCAATTTTAGAAATTACTTTCAATGAAAAGAAAATCTACAAAATTTTCTAGGTATCATAACAATTGCATATTTTACTTCAAACTTTTAGCTGGAGTTAATTTTTTGGGGGGATGAGCAAATACTATTGTAACATGCACTAAGGGAACCAGCTATTTAAAGGAACCCCATGGTGAATCCTTCTGTGAAGTGAAAATTTTCCCTTGATTTATTTGATGCATAAATCCACATTTTTATATCTGAGTTCACCTCCTGGGAAGAAATGTTCTCCCCATTGTCTACGGCCTCTTGGCTAGCCTTCTGTTCAGTATGTGACCTTCTCACAATTCTATGATTTACATGGAACTATTTAGAGAAACAAACAAGTAGTGTTGCATGTTAACTAGAGTGAGTGCATTGAAGAGCTGCCAGAAACCAGTAGGAAAAAACATAAAAGGATCTCAGGCCTTTCTACACAAAATAAAATAAAAAGGAGAAGGTGAAAACCACCAAAATGATTCTACAACACAGATAACTGTAAAGAGATACATCCCCAAAGGTCATGAGTCCAAGGCTTAAGAGTTGATTTTCCTAAATAGGTGTGAAAAAAATATGGTGCACACAGAGGTACTAGCTCCTTCAGGGACAAGGAGTACTTGAAGAGCCCAGAATGGAAGGTTGTGGGTCACAAGCAGTTGATCTTTGAGGGCTATTTCAAGTTGGTAAGTCTGATGTTATTTGCATCTACATTGTTTGCTCATTAACACTTAGTGTCCTGTTATCTTCTATTATTCACAATGCATTAGATCTTAAACTCAAAAGCAGCCAAAAATATTGTTGTCTAACTCACTACTGGAGACTGAATGGAAGTTGTATCTTTGCCATAACTTCTAAAGAAATACTGCTGATTAAGGTTGTAGCAGCAAAGCACAAGATCGGCCTTTGTAAATCATACAGTATGCATTTTAAATTGGACTAGAATCCAACACAATAGGAAATATGATTTAAAGGCCCATCATGAAAGCCAAAACACTGATGTATAAACACAATAAACTAGGTGACATAAGCAAGATTACAAGGATAACGTACTGTATATCATAAATTATAAAATTGTGATTTTTCACTAGCAATATCAATTTACTTCCACAAAACATCCTTTAAAAAATGAAATAATGTACTAGGTCATGGTCCATGTTAGCCCTATTTCAAGTCAACAAATCACTTTTGAAAATCTAGCAGCTTTTACTTTTAAAAAATATTTATTAAAAATAACACTTGAACTCCTACTACCTTCCCCACCTAAAGAATATGCAAAGATGAATCAAAAAGAATCCCTACCTTCACAGAGATAATAGTCCATAAATAATATAATACATGTACATGGCCTCAATTTGAATAGTATATAAGTGACATAGATTTCTAATTTCTAGAAAATCCATCAGTTATATTTAATTACAATAGTTTATCAAAAGCAGAAATGTATAATACATAGCATTGTATTTTTCTCAGATGTCAGTAGTATCTTTCAAACCAATCCATCTGAGAGACAGCTGGAGTCCAGTCTCACATTGTCAGGCATATCAAAATCAGGGAAGTACATGAAACATCAAAAGATTTTAGGATGGCATTAGATTCATGCTAAACTGAAAGAATTGCTGTATTCATTTTACACATACTATAGAATAGAATGGTAGGAAACTAAGGAACTTCTGAAATATAGCACTATCTTTAAATGTCCTTTTGACAAACTTCTGTTTTATAATGTCGTGATATAGCACTAATCCCAATTCTGAATAAATAGAAAGAGGTTCTGGAAATATCATGCTTCAAAATTCATTTTAAAAGAAATTTTGCTTCTAACAATTATATTTTGAATCAAACTTGGGAAATTTTATAGCCCCAAATCATCCTAATTGGCCTTGTCAAGTTATTATTTCTGATCTGACATACTTGATATGCTCTTCATTTATATCGATGAGGGATAGATAGATGATATGCAGACAGACAGACAGACCAACAGACAGACAGATAGATGTTTGCTTAGGAATGTTAACTTATTATTACTCCGAATGCTCAAGAAATCAAATATGTCAAAGAGACAAAAGTAAAGTTAATCTTATGCAGACAGAGCCTGCGTCCACAAAGTTCTTCTATGAGAGAGTTTCCATTTGCCCAAACACTTTAATGGTTCTAGAGAGACTTTGCCAAGCATCCAGGAAAAAAAAATATGCTCTCAGACATGAATGATATTTCAATGGTGACACAACCTCTCACAGAAGGAGCAATATCTTAATCAAATAATTTGATGGTCAATTTGGTATAAAGTGTGGAGTCAAGGACGATTTGGATTAGAAAAAGAAGCTTTAAAATTCAATAAGTGAAACATTTCTAAGTAAGAATTATATAAGTGGTCATAGGAATGGAGAAAGGAAATAGCATATGTATATCGTTGTGAAATAAATATCCTCCTTTCCCCTCAACCTCAAAAACTTATATGCACAAGGAATGGTTATGAAAAATCAAAGAAATGTGACTGAGCTCCCAATTCAGAGCTGTATGGCAAAATTGAAAGAAGAGAGCAATGTAGAGAAAAAGAAAGCAAAATAATAACATGTTCAAAGTGAAGGAACAACTTGCCACAATTGAAAGGACAAAAGAAAGAAAGAAGGGCAAAAGATATATTTATGTATATATACAGGATAGCTTGGATAATTTTACTGCTGACTTTTGCTGGTCTACTGAAAGGAGGAATAAATGCTTACTTTTTGTTTTCCTTTTTAATTTCTTATGTCTTGTTTTGAAAAACAGTGTTTCATGCTTGTACCTGGTAAGCTGTTCACTCTTGTTTTTAAAGAGGAGCTGATGAAGGGCATCTGTGATCAGTGGTGTGTGTGTGGCACGCACATTTTAGTTCTAGGTGCATGAGCATGGGCCATTTTCTCACATAGGCTTTCCTTCTGAAGAGCTTGACAAGAACAGAAGCTAGCAAGACCCTTCATAGGCAAGTCTCCTGGTAAGCTAAACAACTACCTTGAAGACGGCATTATGCAATATGACAATCATTATTGAATTCCTATCATTTTCTTTAGCAAAGTTCTATATTGGTTCTAATGTTTTTTTCCCTAATTTTATTCTCTTCAATAAGTAAAAATACTATTGAATATGTTCTCTATTCAAAAAGAAAGCACACACACAAAAAAATCAGAACTGAGAAGCAGAACCACAGACCTGGAAGTAACGATAGACTTATAGCTTTCAGATATATGGAGGAAAAGTTCAGAAGGCAATAACCTTTTAACAGAATGTAGGATAACACCTGGACAAAAATTATGTAAATCTCTTTAAGAGCACAGCTTAGGAGTTGTGTCCAGTCTTCTTTTCCCATGGACATGAAGGGACTCTTGCATTTCTCTATGCATAAGGGTGGAATAAAACATGAATGAAAAGATTCTTCTTTCCTCCCTAAATTGTCTTTCAAGTCTTCAGGTCCCACAAAAGAGTGATGAGCAGAGAAATATTCCCCAAAAAATTGGAGAAAAGAAAGGGAGGGTGAGGAGAAAATAAAAGTAAAAGAGGAAAAAGAAGACAGGAGGAATACAAAAATGATGTTTAGCATTAGGGAAGATATGTAGGAGAGTAGGAATAGAGTAAAGAAAGTAATGCAGTGGTAAATTTTCTATTCAGCTCAGAAAATCAATTTGCGAAAATAAAGTCATATCCTCAATCAACCTGTAACTTAAACAGTCCAATGACCTGAAGTAAATACCTCTCCTCATTGTACCTTTTCTCTTATATGCCAATTTGCTATCTTGGAGAGGTAGATATGGGTTCTACACTACTTTTTCCAAATATCATCCTATGCAATTGGGAAGGAAAATCTTGCTGCAGACCACCTTGGTGGTCTACAAATCCATAAATGAGCTTTCTACACTGATGGTCTGAGTCTGTTCTGGGCCTGTGCACCTTGCTGATAATCAGCAGCTGCCATGCAGAAACAGGGCTCCCCATACTACTGGTCACAGTGGAGGTCTCAGTGCCCTGTGATGCTGTGACAGCTCACAAAGCAAGATAACATCTCAGCTGAGGACTCTGTCTCTCACACAAAATTCTATAGAAGTAGGTATTGCCCCAAGGGAAAAACAAGTTTCCCATTAATCAACAGCTTATTCATAGAAGAAAGCCTTGTCTTCTGCAACACCTTGTTCACATCAGTGACTTCCACTCTGCTATTTCCTGGTTCTTTCTATGCACCCTGGAAAAGATGTGTATTCAATAAAATATGACAAGTATAGACAGCCTTGATATTAGCCACATAACAGTGCTGACCCTCTGGACCCTTTTGTATTTTTAATTATTGTCTCTGATTTTTTCATCCTTCCTCTTACTCTCAATCAGCACTTGATAAAATCTTGAGAGAAATTTAGAGAAAAGACTCAAAAAAATTAGAGCTTTGGCATGTGCCTAATGTTCCCTCTCCAAATCACCTTCCATTTCCTCTCAGATTACAAAAAACTTCTGCCTCTTTTTCATCAATTTATAGAGAAAATATTAGCTTTTCTGAAAAGCCATGCTATCCTCACTCTCCTGCTTGACAAAATTTAACTTGGATATTAATGTTCTCTCGGTGAGATTCGCTGCATTTCTCTACCCATGCTGCTACTCTAGAGATTATCCAGCATGATCTTCATACACCATTATCAGGGAAATGCCATATAAAGAGCCTGGCCTGGCTGGGCATGGTGGCACATGTCTGTAATCCCAGCACTGGGGAGGCTGAGGCAGGAGGATTGTTGTGAGTTCAAGACCAGCCTGAGCTACAAAGTGAGTTTAAGGCCAGCCTGAATTGCAGTAAGACCCTGTCTCAAAAAGACAAAAAAAAAAACACAAAAAAAAAAAAAAAAAAAAAAAAAAAAAAAAAAAAAAAAAAAAAAAAAAAAAAGACAAAAAAATAAAACAATAAAAAAAGAGCCTGGCCATGCAGCAGTCATGAATAAAGCATCACATTTTACTTTTCCTAAAACCACTGGTTCCTGACTTTTTAGATCTTCAAAAACTCTAACAGCATTCTCATGCAATTGTTATCTATCCCACCATAACAACTGATTCAGAATATCTCTGCTGTTAAACACTGACCAAAGTGAGTAATGTGTATGCATTTAATTACACTTTATTAATCATGGAAACTATATTTATTTCATCAATAGTAGTATATAACTTTACCACAGGTGTTAACTTATCAGGTTCACAGATAGCACTGAGGCCTCAAATGTAACCTTGGGACCTTATAATGATTCAGTCATCCTCTCCTTCCCAAGGAGTCTGAGGTTTACCACTTGAAAAATTCTGAACTTGGCCACACTAAGATTCCTGTTCCCTTTCAATGTTCAGTTGAAAATTTACCTTGTCTTTAATTTTTCCCTTGAAAAACTATACTCAGGTTTGATGATTAGAACATTAGTTGCACCCCTTTAGAACTCAACTATTCACTGATATCTAAAAGTTAGGGCTGGGGAGATAGCTCAGCAGAATAAGTGCTTGCCTGGCAAGCACAGGGTCCTAAGTTCAATTCCTGATCCTGCGGAATTCAAATATTTATATCACACATACATGTGTTTGCTAATATTTCCTGTTTTTTATATACCCAGAAATATATTACCATTTATGAGCATGTCTAGAGCAATTTCTTCTATGTCTC
Source organism: Ctenomys sociabilis (assembly GCA_004027165.1). Classification (NCBI taxonomy): domain Eukaryota; kingdom Metazoa; phylum Chordata; class Mammalia; order Rodentia; family Ctenomyidae; genus Ctenomys; species Ctenomys sociabilis. The sequence continues at coordinate 31,624 of PVKA01014302.1, forward strand.
ACACTTTATATAGATCATATTCCAGCACACTGTGCAATGCTAAATTCTGTTAAAAAAATCATTTATTATTTCCACTTGTCTGTGTTCAGGTACATTTCTTGTCATATATTTCATCCTTTATCAGATTGAAATCATGTATAAATCCCTCAACACATTGGGCTATACCAGATTTCTGTGATTTTGCATATTCTGGTTCCAATTCTAGAAATAATCTTCCATATATATTGGTGGTTCTGTGGTAGAATTCTCACTTCCCATAAATGCTCTTCCCCAATGGTCTACTTCTCCAATTCTGTTATACTTACATTGTGTTTACCTCTGTTATTTCTTTAACATCTAACAGCTAATATTTTTATTATTCATCTACATATATGTTTCACCAAATGGAATGTGAGATTTAGGAAGATAGGTCCTAGTTCTTACTCATATCTTTTTTTTATTTTTTGTATTTTAGGGAAGGGTCTACAGCGTGCTCAGGGTCTGACTTCTAGATCAGACTTGTAGTGATCCACCTGTTTATAGCCTCGCAAGAGCTGGGATCACAGGCACACGCCACCATGCCCAGTCTCTACTGCTGTCTCAGCATACACCAGGGGTTGGGCCAGTACGGCAGCCCCATGGATGGAACCTTGGCAGGCCCATGGATGGAACCCTGGCCCCTGCTCCTGTTTGCAGGCCTTTAATCCCCTGAGCTATTTGGCCAGCCGCTTACTCATATCTTGATTGAACAAATATTTGTTAATTAGTTGTGTCTGCTTCTTCAACAATATATGAATTCTTTGAGAACAATGACTCCAAATGATTAAAGGAAAATTCCTATCACATAGTAGGTGCTTAGAGTGTGCTGGTTGGATTTGTTTAATTCAACAGTAATAAACTGCTGTCAAACTTTGTCTCTAACCACTTCTGTTCCAGAGAAATGTGTCACAGTGTCAAGAAAAAAAAAAAAACAGGGGGAATATTTGGAAGAAATGGAAAAGACATATGCATAGCCAAGATCATTTGGGATGGCCATTGGCTTGCTACATGACTTTCAGTAAACAGTACAATCTATTTATTCCTCACATTCCTTATCTGTTAAATAAGATGGCGGGAAATGTGAATGCCAAGATGATTTTCAGTGCTAAAATTATTGCTTTTTTAACAGTAATAAGGCTAACTTGTTTATTTAAAATAAAAGTATTGATAATATAAAATTTGTCTTTCTCAATTGATCAAAAGTGATATAAAATTCCTCATACTGACAAAAGAAGCAACATAATAGCATAGATGACACCTCTGATAATTGCTTTAATTATATAGCTCATTATAGTTGTCAGACATTTTATTCCTAAATTAAATCAATTGTTTGATAAAATCCTTAAATGTATAATTTATAGTTTATTTGAAGCTGTGAAAAGGTACTTGAAGTTCAGTCTTTCCCATTGCCTATCCAAATTGTTGATTATTATCAAGCTTTTGGTACTGATCCATAATTATAACATTTCTCAAATTAATTCATAGTAACAGTTTTAATGATAAGGTATGTCTTCATTATAAAAATAATCATCCTCCTAATTCTTTGTAATTTATTAATATCTTATATGTGTATTTTCTCCAAAACAATGCTTCCCAAGACAGCCTATCTGCACTATAATGAAGGACTTATCCCAAAGAAATCTAGATGTTTTGGGAAATATGTTAAAAGAATGAATTTGTTTAAACAAAGACAAATATTTGGGCTTATTTTCTTTAAAAAAATCTTCGAGTCTTAAAAATAGAAGAGAAAAACTGGTAATATTCTTTCAAATATTTGAAAATACTGCCAAAATATTTGCCAAATACTTTGGAAAAATCAGAAGTTTGAATGAATGTGACATATATAAGTAATTGTGCTTAATGATTTTAAAAATTTATTGTAATTATTATTATTTAAGGTACACAGAATAATATTTTATTACACTTCAAACTTTTTGTGGTTCTAGAAATTGAATGGAGGGCTGTTGCACTGAGTTATATCCTCAATCCATTTTTTTGGCAGATCCTGGGATTGAACTCAGACCCTTGCACTTGCCAGGGAAGCACTTATTTCACTGAGCCATCTGCTCACCCCCATCAATCCATTTTTTAAAACTTCTTTTTGAGACAGGGTTTGTATGTTGCTAAACTGCCTGGGCTGAACTCAAATTAGTGAGACACCTTCCATAGTGTTGGGAATGTAAATGTATGTTACCATGCCCAGCTGTGAACTAATTCCAGGTAATACCTTTTTGTGAATGGTGATAGTACTTGAGAACTATTCTCTGAAAATTTCAAATATGCAAAGCATTGTTATTAAATGTTAATGCCATGATGAACATTAGGTCTCTAGAATTCATTTATTGTATAAAACTGATATGTTGCACCATTATACTAACATCTCCCCGTTAAATTTTCCTCTCTTGCCGCTGGCAACAACCATTCTACTCTCTAATTCTATGAATTTGACCTTATTAGATTACATGTAAGTGAGATGATGTAGCATTTTTTCTTTATGTGTTTGGCTTCTTTTACCTAGGACAAAGTTCTCCTTGCTAATACAGAGAGTCATTAATCATTTCTACAACCTTCAATCAATAGGCTATAAGGTGATGTTTTTATTGTACTTTGGACAGTGTGAGGTCTGTTTACTAGTTATATGACTTTTATTTTGTCTTTGCACAAGAAAGAGACAGGGAGAAAGGGAGAAGAAATGACCTGATTTTGTGAGAAAACGGAGCAATGGAAGGGAGTTGGATTCATTATAGATAAATCAGAATCATAACATCTTCTGCAAAATTACTGGAACCAACTGTAGCAAAATCAGACCTAATCTGGGACTTTTGAAGCCTGCTATTACCGCATCTGTTATTCTGAAAGCCCTCAAAAAGCTGATAATATCACGGAGAGCTGGCATCTAGGGGACAATTTTATTCCAGCCAGCTGGGTTTTCCTAACAACACCTGCAAAATTAGACTAAATTAACTAAAATACTACCCCAAATTATTAGTACTGCCCCAGGGAACATAAGTAGTGGGGTAAGATGGTCTCAGACACCAAAAATAAAGAGAGAACGTGATCAAACCATCTCATTTCAATTAATTTCACTAGTTTAATGGCTTCTAAAGGCCAAATGAAAGATTTTATGCTTTGCTAATTCCATCTCTTCTGAAATCTTAAAATCACAAGTGGATAATATTGCACCACACTTGCTATATAGCAAATGTAAAGAAAGCAGAACATATATGTTGAGTATATGAATGAATTAAAGCAAGAAAATCAGAATTGAATACAGTACTGTGCCAAGGAATGGAAGGAGCTTCAAAGAACCAGCACCAAAATGGACAGAAACCAAGTTATTTCCAGAAATCACAATAACAGAAGGTAATCAAGAGGCTTTTCAGAGGGGCTCAATGGACGCTATCAGAGGGATGATTAGCTCCTCTTTTCTTTTATATTGAAAGGTGATGTCATCCCAAATGTTATGCAAACAGTTTCAAGCCCTTGCCATTAAACCTGATGACCATGTTTAAACCACTCCAGTATAAATATTATACACTAGAAAGGCTGAAAAATTATATGGCTCTGTTCTTGCACTAATGAGCACAAGAAAGTCCCAAGACATAGAGAAACAGAGCCAATGAGACAGAGATGTATTAATTTAGCTTAGTTCTCAAGCTCAGCACTTGATTAGCTCAGCTAAGGAATCTTAACTGTTAATCAGGCCATCATTGCATTTCCAAGGAGGAACGTACATTCTCTAAAAGAAAATTGAGATTTATTCTTGAGGAAAAGGAAATGAATGTAGAAAGCAATAAAATGAAAACTCATCTAGAAAGACTCATGACAAACCTGCAAATTGAATAAGAATTACTTTGGTAACTGAGACTTTCTTTTTTGGGGGGTTGGCTAGGTTGGAACTCAGGACCTTGCAGTTGCCAGGTAGACACATAAACCACTGAGTTATGTCCCTGGCCCAATTTCTTAAAGTATTCCCTTCTAAGATTCTGATTCTTACCAATTCTTCCTTTGTAGACTCGTGATTGCTATTTTTAGTTCTTTTATATCTCTTTGACTGTGTTTCATGTCTTCTATTTCTTTTCTGTTTTGCTCATTCAAGGAATCCATGTACTGAGGTGTTTCCTTATAGATTTTTCCCATTGTCAGTACTTGAATTCTCTTGTGCTCATGCAAAATGCACTTCCCACTTCCACCACAGTCCTTCAGATATTTGAATTGTTTTACCTCTTCATTTGCCCAACTCCTTCCATAGTTTAATAAGTTTCATTCCAAGATTCTGTCACTACCTGAAGTGGTAGATTTACTTTAATTAATTATATTTTCTAATTGTTCTTGATGATGTCTTCAAATGTAAGTGTCTCAATTTTTGTATATTCATTTTGGGCCAACCATCTAGATATCCTCTTATAAATTCCAATGGATAAATTCTCCCTTTTCAGATGACTGAGTATCAGATAATCATTACACTTGAAAATGACAAGACTAGTATTTATATCTTTCCTCTTCATATAATTTTATTTTTGTGCCTGCTGCTCTGTATGAGACCAAATATGTACTGACTTCGTCTGACTTCATTTCTCTGGTTCCTGCTTATAAATAATGTCCATTTTGATTTTAACTTAGTGATTTTAATCACTATATGATATTTACACATGTGTGTCTGGTTTATTTCACTTTTGAGTATATGTTCAAGTAGCATTCATTTCAGTATAAATGCTTCAAACTTAGCATTCGTAATAGCTGAGTAATACTCCATTATATGGAAATAACACATCTTTTTTAAACATTCCTCATGTGATGGACATCTTGGTTGTTTCCAAGATTATGTTATCACACATTGCGCTGCTATAAACATAGCTACACATATATCACTATGATACAATGTTTTCAGATCCTTTGGGAAAATTCCCAGGAGGGGAATAGCAGGCTTGAATGGGATTTCTAGTCCTACCATTTTGAGGTGTCTCCACACTGACCTCCACAATGGTTGTAACAGTCTACATTCCCACCAGGGGTGGAGAAGTGTTCCATTTTCTCCACAACCTCTACAACATCTGTTGTTGGTTGATTTCTTTATGATAGCCATTCTTTCTGGAGTGAGATGATATCTCAGTGTTGCTTTTATTTGCAT
>PVKA01014302.1:36872-52858 GCA_004027165.1 Ctenomys sociabilis
TTGATACCAATTATTCTCACATTGTTCATTCTGGCATCATCCTGCAGGTGATGGATTATTTTTTCCTGCATTCTTGTTGTTTTTAAGAGATCCTTTCTCACCTTTTCACTAGCTGCTCCAGCATCTTCAAGATCTGAGACTCTGTCTTCGCTTTCACTCAGACGGTTTTGTAGACTCGTGATTGCTATTTTTAGTTCTTTTATATCTCTGTGACTGTGTTTCATGTCTTCTATTTCTTTTCTGTTTTGCTCATTCAAGGAATCCATCGTATTTCTGATCTCCTCAAGTTTTTTATCCATGTCTTCTTTAGAGGTAGTTATTAATTCTTTTTCTGCATAGTTTCTTCCAAGATGGGTTTCCTCTGTATATTTCTGGACTTGTTTCTGTATTTCAAATGAGAGCACTTCAAAAAGCTCTTTCTTGATTTCAGAGCTTATTTCTGCTTTGAGTTCCTCACGATCTTTCTGTTGTTGTTTCTTTGCTTCAGATGCTGTTAATTCATATATTTCACCTGGAATAGTGCTCTCTGCACTTGTTCTGGGTGCGCATAGTTTTTCCACACAATGTTTCTGGAATTCATTCTTTATTTCAGATACTATGTATTCAGATATTTCTTTTTTAATTTGGGGAATTACTTCTCATTTTATTTCCTTTATAGCTTTCTGCTGTTGTTCCTTTGCTGCTGTATCTGTTAGTTCATTCATTGCAGCTGAGCTAGTGTCCTCTGCCCCTTTCCTGATGGATTCGAGGTATGGGATTGCATTTTTCCCCTTCTCTTTGTCATTTTGTATAGCACTGACCTTTGACCTTTTGTGTAGAACTTTGGTGCAGCTATAAGATTAGCTTGTTCTGAGATTAGGGTGACAGTCTACTAAGTTTGAGATTTTCCAGGTATGTCTATCCTGGATAGAGCTGTTGTGTTCAGTTCCTTTTTTGGTGCAGCTCCTTTGGTACCCCTCTGTTCTTTCCCTGTTCAGGGGAGCACGAATTGAACTGGGATTTAGAGCAAGTAATGAAACTTCCCCATCTTAGCTTGCTTTGGGGCGAGGATCCGGAAACTTACCTGGGTCAGCCCTCCTGTGTCAGGCAGGTGGATCCCCAGGTGGGCGGGTCTGAGATTTGGTGGGTCTTCTGGGCTCACAAAAGAATAATGGATGATCTTATTCACTGAGTAGGCTGTACTGGGTCAGCCAGCCTGTGCTGGGTCAGGTCTACAGACCATAACATGAGAAGGCTGGGGAAGGTCCCTCTGGTGCAGCGGGCCTGGAGCCCTCATTCACAGGCCAGGGTGTGCTTGGTTTCAGTCCATGGCGTGGGACTGAGGATTGCTGAGAAATATCCCTCCAGCATGGCAGGCTTGGAGTTCTCACTCCACGCCAACCTGCACTGGGTCTGGGGCTGTGGGGTGGGACCGGTAATCACCTGGAAATGTTTCTCTGGCAGTGTCCCTGGAGCTCTCACCAGGCCATTTGGGGTGAGGGGGCAGGTAATCCCTGGGAAACGTCTCTCGGGCAGGGCGTGCCTGGAGTTCTACACTCACTGAACTTTGATGCCCAGAGAATTGGGGAAATTCCCACTTGTTCTGCGGGCTTTAGGGCAGGGGATCTGGGGAGGTGCTGGTGAGTGGGTCCTGAGGTTTCAGGCCAGTCAGTGGCTTGGAGGGGTTGGTGGCAGGGATCCAGTTTATGCGCGTGGGAAGAAGCCAATGACGCTCCCTCAATCTCACCACACTCTCACTGATCTGGGAAGCCTGGTGGGTTGTGCAAATTCCCACTCGCTGGCAGAGCTTGGGGCAGGATCCAGGAGGCCGCTGAAGTCAGCTGCTGTCTCAGGTGGGTCTCTCGTTGAGTGGGGTGGGCAGGATCGAGTAGGCTGCTGGCGTTGGTCTTGCTGTCTCTGGCTGATCTCTGGGGCTGGGCGGGCGCAGGCGGGATGGAGCAAGATGGCGAAGTAGGCAGTGCTGTCTCTGGCCTATCTCTGGGGCTGGGCAGGCGCGGGTGGGGTGGAACAGGATGGCGGAGTCAGCTGCACTATTTCTGACTGGTCTCTGGGGCTCATCCTTCATCTTATTTAATCATTTTAATGTTTTTGACTCTGTACTTTTGTCCAGTTTGTTTCAATTTTTTACTTTATTAACTGCCTGTGACTTTTGCTCTTGATTAGTGTTGCCAAACTTTTTTTTTATTGGAAATTTTTATTTGGAAAATATAAAATTAAAATATAAGCAAAGAATTGATGATATATAAGTGTGTACATTTTAAAGTAAGAGTTCATATTCTATGCGAATATGAGTGAATAACTTTTCTTCTTTCATATGCATGCAATTCTTTTTGCTTCTTTTCTTTGAGCACTTTTTAATTTTTTATTATAGTTTTATTTTATTTTGAAGAGTAAAAACAAAAGCAAGAACAAAAATCAGAAATGAAGACAGAAACAGTAACATAGAATAATATATATGGTACAGATTTTCAAAAAAGAATAACTTATTAATAATAGGTGATATATATTTTTATCATCAAATCTGTCAGTCAGATTAACAGATATAGGTATATAAGATTGGATATATTTAATAGTATCTCTTGCTTTCAAGAAATCTTACATTTTTGTTTGTCTCTTTTCTTTGTTTTATTAACTTTTCAAAAAAAATTTAAAGAGAGTATAGTAAAAATTGATATGATATTAGAGATGATACTCATTTAGAAGAACAAGATGACAGGCATTAAAGCATGGCTTTTGTATTACGTATTGCTCTCCTCAGTGTAGTAGCTCAGATAATAGATCTCAGCACACATAATTAGTCAAGGTGAAAATTCTACATGTTAACTGCTATCTTCACAAAACTGATGGAAATTAGGAGTACAATCATCTCAGCCACTATATATATATATATATATATATATATATATATATATATATATATATATATGCATGATTTTCCCCTTTTCACTTTTCCTGTCTTTTCTCCTCTCTCTCTCCTCTTATTTGATTAATCCTTAAATTCTTTCTGTTTTACTGTATCTATTATACTTTCAGGTTTGAGTTCTTTTGGGTTCTTGCAGTAGGGAGACAATTAGATATTTACACATCCCAAACTGATCAGATCTCTCTGCTTGCAAAGCTCTTAACAACTTTTTGGGCCTTTCAAGCACATCACTTTTGTTTCTGTTTAACCTCTTTATTCGGTCGTTCACAATCTTTACTAAACAGTAGAATTATCTTAAGACAGTTTTTTTTTTTATTAAAGTTAAGCCTAAGGGCATACACCTAGTAACTCTAATCTAATTGGCCTAAGATACATACTTTTAAATGGAAACTCTCACAATAGCCTTAATATTCATTAAATATTGAGAAGTATTGGTTTATATAGCATATTAACTTTAAATATGTTAATTTTCCCTATAAAAATTCTCTTTTCTGTCTTTCTATATTTTTTAATTCTTTAGAGGATTCATTAGTCTTTAAGATTGTTCCTAATTTCTACTATAAGTCTTTTTAAGAATAGATTTCTCTTTTATTATCACTTTATTTGTAATTCATACTTTGTCAACTGTACACTGATATGCATAGCTTTATTATGTTTTTCAAACACATCAATTTCTAGCATTTTTTCTTTGTTCTGTGAGTTGAATACCTTCATGCTTTTAAATTTTCAGATATATGGGAGTTGTTTATGTTGCTTGTAGTTCTCTCTTAAATGAATATTTTTAAGATAATGTTAGAAATTCTTAAAAATGTTTTTTTTTTCTGGTAGAAGATATGAACAGCTTACCATGTTGTTGAAAATGCTCTCTATTTTATTATAGGTGATAATAATATTTTGAATATATATACCCATTATATCAAGCATGTGAATTGTTGTTTAAAACTTCTGTAGTCTTACTGAGATTTACATGTATGTTTATCACATACTTAGAAAGATATAAAAATTCTCTTATTATGGATTGGGCAACTTAATTTGATATTTCTGTGAAATTTACTTTCTCCTTCCCAATTAGCTCCCTTTTGAGTTACTATCTTTTCAGTTAACCCAGAACGGAACCCCTAAAGCACAGGTTTTGGGATAATAGCACCTGGGATTCTTTTGGGAACTCTTGGTCTAGTAATGTCTTCTGAAATTTATTAAATTGTATGGAATGCAAAAGATTATTGTGGGGAGGGGAGTGAAATTGAACTATCGAGTTATTTGAGCAGGTCGGCATAAGTCATAGAAAGAATTACCTACCATCTATATTCTGAGCTATAAAAATTCATGACCAAAACTCAAATTACACACTGCTAAGTCAATGCTATGTCAAAGAAGGAACTTCCTCTTTTTTTCAAATACTGCAAACAACTCAAGAAATAAAAATTGAACAAAACTGAACTAGGAAGGCAAAAGTGACACTACCATACAAATCTAAAAAATACTTGAGGACTAAAATAACTAGGATGATTTGTGATTTCCATAAAGTAAAGACAGAATGCCTTCTGCACGTGGATGTCAAGACATCAGCTCCATTATCTGGCACCCCAGTTCTGATGATACATTTAGCTACTGGCAGTCTCAAATTAATTACAAGCTGCTCATCTCAAAGTGAGACATTCACTTTTAAAGTGCAAGTTGCAAAGTTCATATAGGAACTAAAGAGATGGAGATAGAACACTGGCTGATGTTGATAATTATAGGTGCATGCAATTAACCAGTATAGCTTCACCCTTCCTACTTCACTTTCAAAGTTTGACTTTCCTTCTTCTTATACATACATCTCCCCTTCATGTAATTGCTATGTTTGAAATGGAATATACATGTTATGGTATATGAGGATGGCAGAGAATTCCCTCCTCATATGACATCCTCATTTTTTTCAAACACCAAGTTTGAAGGCAAAACATTTAGCATCAACCATTTTTTCCAGAGAAAAGAAATCACTTTATTCAGTCTCTCCCAATACAGTTCAGCCACTGTTAGAATTAACTTTTTCACTTAGTCTGACAAGAAGAACCCACTGATGAACAATTTAACACCTTAGAAAAACACATGGGATGCCAGGAAGTGTCGTTTTACACTTCTAGAAAAATAAAACTTTGACAAATACCTGAGAAAAACTCAGAGGCTGGATTTTCTAAACCTCAAAAGGTTTGGTCTTGTCTCTCCCAGAAAAAAAGTGTGGAATGAGCTAGCTAGGACATAAATGGTGCTGCTACAGAGAAGGAAACAGCCTGCGCATCCCTTGAGGCCTAACTGATAGATCTCTTAAGCTAATATATGTCATCTTTCTGCTGGAAGTTTAACCAATGGGGATCAGTTCTTCCTAATATCCCCAGTTCCATAAATCGCCAAATGACCTAATTAGAATCATCTCTCAGTAGACCCTCTGTACATTACTCTGACTCAAAAATGAAGTGCAGAAAAAAAACCAGAAATAATAAAATGGTGGCTGCTCAAGTCAGCACGGCCTCTCAGTTTTGCAGATCCTATTTCTCAGTCAACAAATATTTACACAGCAAGCATTGTGCACAGTGCAGGAGTGAATAAATCAGACATAAGTCTCTCCCTCAAGCAGTTTAATAAGAAACCTATGAAAGACAATGCAAATTAATAAGAGAAAGAGATAGAAGTATTTGTGTTTAAAAAAAAAAAAAGAAGTATTTGTGTTTAAAATAGGGAAGAAAAAGGAGCCATAATTCTTTACATAAGAATCTATTTCCTTCTAGGGTTGTCAGGTTCAAAAAATAAATACAGGTTTCCAACTCAATTTTAAGTTCAGATAAGTTCTTTTAGTATAATTATTTCATATGCCTTATGCGGGATAAGTTCTAGTGAAAATCACTCTTTATCTGAAATGCATCTTTAACAGGTTACCCCATTTCTTATTTTCTAAATCTGTGAAGTGTACTCCATAGTAAATGTTCATGACATATCCAATGTGTATTTCAAAATGTAAGCATTCTGGAAGAGAAATGACCAGCAGATCAGTATGAGAGACTTCTTTGGAAATTTATCAGAAACGACATTCCTAGTCAGAATTAATTATTGAGGCATATATCAAATTCTGGTATTCTCATGCTTGAAATCTTCCCTTAAGTTCACCTCACATTCAGATTATAATCCAAACTCTATCAGATTCTGTAAAGCAGTGCATGATCTAACTTCTGTTTACTTCTTCAAATTTCAAAACTCTATAAAAAGAAACCATTATTAGCTTTATTCTGTGTGTAAGAAAAAACAGAAAAAGATATACTCTGCCTACATGAAAACTACAAATATAAAGCCACCTATGGTATCAGCACAAGTAATATAAAAGTAAACTAGAAAAAATAATAATATTTAATGCTGGTAAGAATAAAGAGCACTGACATTTTCATATATATAGCATAAGTTGGTTATTCTGTTGTGGAGGAAAATTTAGAACCATTTTCCATTGTTGAGGGAAATATAACTAGTACAATCACTATAGGAAATCAGTATGGTAATTTTCAAAAATGTAAACTAGAAGTTCCATTTTAACAAGGTATTTCCCTTCAAGATATCTTACAGAGTGAAAGACACCATATTATAGAGGTACATGTATATCCATGTTTAGAGCAACAAAATTCATATTAGATATATCTTGGAAGCAAGATATAAAGAATGGATAAAGAAAGTATGGTGTTTATATATAATGGAGTAGTACTCTGCCATAAAGAAGGATAAATGTAAGACATGTGTAGGAGAATATATGCATCTTACAATCATGATGTTGAGTGAAATAAATCAGACACATAAGATTAAATATTGCATGGTTTCTGTAATATGAAAACCTAAGTATAAATAAATTAGACAGCAAAATGAAAGATAGATAGGAGGAAATAGGGTGTGATCTTCTGGAAATGGGGAGGAAACCAGGAGATAGAAAGGGGGAATTTGAGAGGAAATGAATAGAATAATACTTAAGATGTGTCATGTACATGTACCAACTTCCCACAATGAATGTAAACATGTAGTGCAAGCACATACTGGTGTGAGTATATGTACATAGATAGGTAAATGTATAAAATAACATGAACAAGGTTGTATAATATCTTCTTTTTAGTGGTAACTATAGGGTAAGGGAGTGAATGTGAGGCAAAAAAGGTCAAGAATAACATTCACTTTTTACTCTACTCTTTGTCACATATTTATGAATAAAATACATTTTATTTTCTTTTGCAATTTAAATAGAATTTGAAAATAAAGACAGAGGCCAAATATATTCCAAAACGTTTACCAGTGATAGAATTATGAGTGTCTTTATTTCCTTTTGCCTCTTAAACAAGATAACCTAGAAGGAAATAGATTCTTATGTAAAGAATTATGGCTCCTTTTTCTTCCCTATTTTAAACACAAATACTTTTTCTTGACTGAAAATTTGCTCTCAGATTTTACTAATCTCAATTGATGCAAAACAGGAAGCTGTCATGTAAACTGCAAGTCATTTTGTTTCCATCAAGTGATAACTCAAATCACATTTGTGCATCTGGTTCTTTTATTTTGAGGAAAATGAGCTAAATGTTTTTCATTACAAAAATAAAACATTAATTGTTTTCTTGAATAAAACTATAAAAATCTGTATGTAAATAATTTAGCCTATAAGTAACAGTTCTCCTTTTATATAAGTCTTTACATATGATTGAATCAGGGCTGGATCTGCAGACTTTGGTGCTTTGTGGTAGTTAGTGATAGCTTTCTATGAATTTAAACTGCATTCTGCTTAAATTTACAATTGTTCACTTGGAATTGTGGATGTGCTTTGTAATTTATCACCACATGTTTTTATCTGAGATTTGGAAATCTTGATAAAAGTGCACAGAAAAAAAAAAAAAAAAAAAGCAGAGTATGGTGGCACAAGCCTGCAATCCCAGCCTTCAGGGGGCTGAGGCAGGGATATGGCCAGAATTTCAAGGCCAACATGGGCTGCACAGTGAGCTCAAGGTTAGCCTGAACTGCAGTTCAAGACCCTGTCTCAAAAACAAATAGATAGATAGATAGATAGATAGATAGATAGATAGATAGATAGATGATAGATTGATCATCTTTTCTTGGTAAGTAACTCGTACTCTTACAAAAGAAAAACCACAATAGTATTATGAGTTCAAATGGACTGATTTGGGAGTATTCTTTAGGACACACAGTTTAACTTGAAATAAAATTAGCTGAATGTTGGTAAGTATATTGATGCTGTCTATACTGCCTTCTGATGTGTCTGTCTTTAGTACTAAAGTCTGAATACAATTCAACAAGATTGTAATAGGGTGTGGAAACTGTCTTCTTGGAAGAATTGACATTCTAATTAGCCATTCCTCCTTACACATGACAGGGCGTGGGCAAGGAAATAAGAACATGAATTTGATTCTCAAGTGGGAGTAAGGAAAATTTGGCCTAAAACAAGCTACAAATTGACATGGAACCTCTTGTGGACACATACTAAGACTTTCTGTTGGTTGGGTAGAGAGAGACAGCTGGATGCCGGCCACATATAAGTGAGCCAGGAGCCCGGCAAGGAAATGCCTTTCACAGTGTCCTGATTTTCGCCCTGACCCTGTGTACTGTGGGAATCACAATACACATTACTAATAGTGTGCAACTTTTCTTTATGTTCATTTTCTCTTCAATGATTTTCAAACTTTAAAATGTTTGCACATATGCAACTTGGACCTTTGCATAAACATCCACACTTAGAAGGGCTCTGCAAAGGCTTTAATACCCTGTGGTCACTGCCTTGAAATTCTTAAAACTTTTTGATCATCAAGCTCATAATTTCTTTTTTTGATAACCTCTAAAACTTATATATCCAGTGCTACTTAAACAATTTCACCCATTTGTCAGCTATGATACACAAAGCCATCTCCATGGTGGGAATAGTTGGTAGCAATGATGGATGTGGACACAAAAATACAAGGACCCTACAGCATCCTTGAAAATAATCATGAAGTTGACCTTTTCAGAAGACCTAGGCAGACAGCAGTCTCAAAGTTTCTACAATTTAATCAAAGAGGAAATGCAACAAGACTGAATGTGTATTGTTTGGAACAATTGGTTGTATCCTTTTGGCTTCTTTGCATTTTTGAAATTCTTTCCAAGTAAGCAGAGATTAACTATGTCAAAATTCATAGATAAAGAATAACTAACAAAGGGGCTAGGGAGATACTTCAGTGGCATAAGCACTTGCCTGGCAAGCGCAAAGTCCCAAGTTTGATCCCCAGCACTGAAAAAAAAAAAAAAAGAAAGAAAAAGAAAGTAAAGAAAACAGCAAGGAAAATCAATAGTAATAATTAGAAAGAATCATAACACATTTTTAATTCAACAAATCATATATATTGAAGAATCCTGAGGTAGCATCCTGTCATAGGAATCTATGTACACCAAGAGTATTTATGGTCAGTTAATAGTGTGGTTTACCTAAAATTCCTTTTACTCCTTCTCCTTGATTGCTGACTTCTAGTAATGTTTTCAGACTTAGTTAGACATGACCTCCAATGAAAATCCTGCTTTGAAGACCCCAGGTTTCTCTTAGCCACCAGTATACCTTGTACTTTCACCATAAAGTTTATACCCCTGAAACCACCCGCTTCTTCTGTAGTCCATGAGTCTTTGAGTGTAGAGAATGTGCATGTACTATATATTCCCATCACTTAGTCAAGTGCTACACCTTAAATGCTTAGTAAATAGTTGGTGAATACATAAGTGAATGAATAAAATATTACGCTTTCAAAATGGGGGAAATGGGCCTAGGGAGATAGCTCAGCAGCATTAAGTGTCTGCATGGAAGCACAAGAACCCAAGTTCAATTCCTGGTACTGCATGTCATGCTAGCGCAGAACTGGATGTAATGATGCATGCCTCTAATCTCGGTCCTGGGGAGGCTGACACGGGAGTATCACTGAAAGTCTGAGATACATAGTGACACCCTATAATAAATAAATAAATATTTATAAAAATTGGGAAAATGATACTGTAACTGTTAAATAATATATCTTACAATCTTACTATCATTAAATCCACTCAGATATATTAAACACAAATTATTATCATGTAAATCTGTGAAACTCATTGACATCAAAATGCCTTTAATAATTGAACATTGTGAACCATTCACATACATCAATCATCTTACTATACAAGTGAAAGTTCAGATATTTCATTCACTTGCTCAATATCTCAAATTATATCAAGGAGGATGGTTGCAACAGCTAGCACTTGGGACTGCATTTCCATGAATTTTCTCTGTACTTTCCACCTCAGTTTGGCAGTTCAGACTGCAGGACAACACTCATGTAAAATAGCTTTATTACGTTATCACTTCTCTCATTTCTGCAAAGTGGCTGTTGTAATGTGGCTTGTGTAACAAGGACCATGTCTATAACTCAGGGGTCTAAACATAAGGATAGGTCAAGGCAGTAAATATGAAGCCAAGTCACAGGGAAGGACAAGTCAATCAAGTCTCTTGTCCTATATAGGGTCTGGCAACAGCAGATGGTGGACTGAGTAGTGAAAGGATACAAAACCAGTGTGGCTAGAATTTTCAGTATATGACCCTCATAAAGGCAGGACCTGTTTTGTTCACTTTTATGTTCCTATTACCTAATATAGTGCTTGGAATATAACTGCTGTTTAACAAATATTTACTGAGAGAAAAAAATAAAGAAAAAAGAAGAATTATTATTTTCCAGATCTAGAAGGGATTATTAAAAATTTGCATATATGAAAATATACTTGTCTGGTTCTAAATGAATACACAACCATCTATAACTCTCATCTTCAGTTATGCTCTCAATTTCCAAATTATCAGTCAAGTACAATTATTAGAGAAAGAGGACAGTACCCAATGAGAGACATATCTTAAGGATATGTGTCCCACTTGATGCCAGAATAAGTCAGAAGTTCACAAGCATAAGATAGAAGTATAAAGCTCATGATTCCCCAGAAGTGAAGAAAATGTTCCATCTCCCTAGAGCTATACCCACAAGAATGATCTTTTATAAAACTTTTGGATTTTTCTTTTAGGTTTTTATGTTATGATCCTTAGAGCCTGGATAAACAGAGAAAATAAGACACACAGTAAAGTAGGATAACTGGATAGTGATGGGACTGTTCCTGGGCTCCATAAACCCCAGGGATAGGTCCTAAGCTCCCACACTCTGACATGTTCTCACTAATCTTATACATACATCTTTCTCCATAATGTGTTTGGGGACCTTGAGATTTTAAACCAATTGCATCAACTCTCCATTTCCCTTGGCTTGTTTATACATAGATTTAGTGACTACTCAAAATGGGAAATTTCTGATCCCCTCCACCTGTATGGCTGCCATTTGATGACATCTTTTACACAAGTTTTCATGCTGCCAATTGCCCTTCTTTAATTCTGCTAGGAACTAATGTCCTTTAATGTCATCCACTGAATTTCCCAAGAGTGAACACTTTTTTCTCATCTTACAAACATTCCCTAATTAATGGTCACCACCACTTTCTCAATGCTCAATACAGGAGGCAATTAATTATCACTCATGCACCAGATGAAATTTGCAGGCATGTTTCACTCCAGTAGTGCTGCAGCTCTCATGACTTTAGCCAAAATTTCATTTGTATGACCTCTCTATCAATGGAGGGAAGCCACAACCTCACTTTCTCACATTCTACCAAAGAATATACTCCTTCTTGCAGTTAATAAACATGTTCAAATATTCTATATATACTTTATAATTTCAACACCAAAACTCTGTCTCCTGTAGCTGTTATCTTTTTTCTGCACTTCTTTACATTCAAGCATCTTTGATGAGTAAACTACATACAAGGTTCCTAATTCTATCTTAAACCAATGTCACCTGGCTGCTGAAGCTCTCTTACTCTTGAAATTATCTCATGAATTTCAGCAATAACCTCTAAGTGAAAAATATTTGATTTATATGTGACATATATTTTCACTTGCCATCTAATGTTTATAATTTTTCTAGTGATATTTGCAGCATTCTTTCTTGTCTCTCATCAAACTTATTTTATGGTTCTCCTCATCCTCCTTCATTGGCTCATACTACACCATCCATCACTTAAACATTCATAAATTTCAGACTTTTTCCGTGGTTTTACTAAAATCATCCCCCAAAATGCAATCTACTCTTCATTTCCCAAACTAGACATATCATCTACCCCCAGTTAAATTTATTCCCTGCCCTTTACTCGCAGTGAATGACACCACTATCTACATTGCTGTTCATGGCAAAAATGTGGGAGTCATTCTTGAGTCCTCCTCTGCCTGTTTCCCTCTATCAATATAAGCATGTGTTGTCAAAATTGCCAGCTCATTACTTCTTAAATTTTTGCCTTTTCTCCAATTTCTCACTAATAATTTATTACCACCAATAGAGAACCCAAAATTCTTATCATAATCATCTAATGTTCATTTAGTAACCCAGAACTTATTACATTTCTCACTTGATTCTAGGTATGATGTCACATAATACTTACATTTATATACTAAATGAGCTTATGTTTAAATCCATCACCACTGTCATATATCTTTGGATGCTGTACTTCTTTGCCACTTTCTCTGTTTGAATCATAATAACTTCACTACATTTCACCTATATATACTAATTGTTGTTTCTTTATCTTTACACAGATTATTTTCTTTAGCAGCATTTTCAGAAAATATTCCATGGAAATGAATATTTATTAATGACTTTCTACTGTTTATGCTTATGCCAGAGATGCCATATGTATTTGTTGATTTTTTTTTCCTCCATGCAATCCATTTGCATTTTTATCAGTCTAACCCATTGCCAATGACACTGCTAAGGAAATGTCTACAGTGACAAAATGAGTTTTCCTTGAAAGTAGGGAATGATAGGATAGATTGACTGGAGTTAAAGAAGGGGATCAAGAGCAACATGTCTCTCCAGAATTTCTTCCAGTTTAAGCAGCAAAAGCTGCATTAGATTAGGTTCAAATTGTCCAAATATTTTAGAGTGTATTTATTCCATACATAAAAAGCTTCTGTAGTATAAAATACAAGTACAGAGTTAGGCCATGTAGAGAGAGAACTTAAAACTGAAATATTTTGAATTTTATCTCAACATAGATGTAGATCTCTGGTCTTTATGGTAGTGTTCTACAACTAGAAATGGGAGGGGAAAAAGGGAAATTTTGATAAGTCTTTTTACCTGTTGTATTTCTTTGTATTTCTCATTGACAATCCTAGTCATAGGACATCCTGTTCACTAAAACTCAGCTTGTTTTCTTAATACAACCTTCAGTGCGTGTGCACTCTCTGCTACAACTGTTATTTTTTACAAAGATCTTTTTCAGTCCAATTTTCCAGCCTAATACTCCTCTCTGAACATTCCTGATTTTTGCTAGATAGTGCCCCAGGATTTGCAGAGCCCCAGGATCTGTAACTCAGAATGCTAATAAAATATAGAATTTCCCCCCTAAAGAAAGCTAGAATCCCAAGTGAAAGACATACAATGCTATTTTTGGCTATTTATAACATTACACGTATTCGAATCATAATATATGTCTCTTAAATCATTTCTTCTGCTACTCAATATTTACAAAAATTGCAGTGCTAGTGGATAAATGAGCAAAATATTTCTTATAAAAACACTGTCCTGAGCACTTGAGACCGGCCAGAGACAGCTCGGCCGACTCCGCCATATTGCTCCATCCCGCCCAAGCCAGCCCAGCCCCTGAGGCCAGCCAGAGACAGTGCGGCCAACTCCACCATCCTGCTCCATCCCGCCCGCCCCCGCCCAGCCCCTGAGACCAGACAGAGACAGTGGCTGACTCCACCGCCTCCTGCATCCCACGCCAAGCTCTCCCAGCGAGAGCAAATTTACAGGACTCACCAGGCTTTCCAGATCAGTGAGAGTGTGGTGAGTCTGAGGGAGAGCCTTTGGCTTCTTCCCCCGTGCGCTAAGTGGATCCCTGTCCCCAACCCCTCCAAGCTAGTGACTGGCCTGAAACCTCAGGACCCACTCACCAACACCTGCCCGGATCCCCTGACCTAAAGCCCACTGATTGAGTGGGAATTTCCCCGATTCTCTGGGCATCAAAGGTCAGTGAGTGTAGAACCTCAGGCCCGTCGTGCATGTGATACATTTCCCAGGGATTAAGCTGTCCGTCACCTCCCATGGCTGGGTGACAGCTCCAGGCACACTGTGACAGAGAAACATTTCCAGGTGATTACTGGTCCCACCCCACAGCCCCAGACCCAGTGCAGGTCAGCCTGGAGTGAGAACTCCTAGCCTGCCACACCGGAGGGACATTTCTCAGCAATCCAAGGTCCCACGCTACGGACCGAAACCCAGCACAGCCTGGCCTATGAGTGAGGGCTCCAGGCCCACTGCACCAGAAGGACCTTTCCCAGCCTTCTTGGGTTACGGCCTATAAACCCGGACCCAGAAAAAGCTGGCCAGCTCAGTACTGCCTACTCAGTAAATAAGATCATCCACTATCCTTTTGTGAGCCCAGAAAACCCACCAAAGCCCAGGCCCACCCACCTGGGGAACGCCCTGCCTGACACAGGAGGGCTGACCCTGGGAACCAACATAGCGGAACCAAAGGAGCTGCAGCAAAAAAGGAACTGAACACAACAGCTAGACCCAGGGTAGGCATACGTGGAAAATCTCAAACTTAATAGACTGGCACCCGAATCTCATCACAAGCTAAGGTTATAGCTGCACCAAAGCTCTACACCAAAGGTCAAAGATCAGTGCTATACAAAATGACAAAGAGAAGGGGAAAAAGGCAATCCCAGACCTCGAGTCCAGCAGGAAAAGCAGAGGACACTAGCTCAGCTGCAATGAATGAAGTAACAGATACAGCAGCAAAGGAACAACAGCAGAAAGCTATAGAGGAAATAAAGCGAGAAGTAATTCCCCAATTTAAAAAAAAAATTTGAATACATAGAATCAGAAATAAAGAATGAATTCCAGAATCATTGGGTGGAAAAACGATGCTCACCCAGAACAAGTGCAGAGAGCACTATTCCAACTGATATATATGAATTAACAGCATCTGAAGCAAAGAAACAACAACAGAAAGATCATGAGGAACTCAAAGCAGAAATAAGTTCAGAAATCAAAAAAGAACTTTTTGAAGTCATACGATCTGAAATACCGAAAGAAGTCCAGAAATATACAGAGGAAATCCAACTTGGAAGAAACACAGCAGAAAAAGAATTAATAACTACCTTTAAAGAAGACATGGATAAAAGAAGACATGGATAAAAAAATTGAGGAGATCAGAAATATGAAGGATTCCTTGAATGAGCGATACAGAAAAGAAATAGAACACATGAAACACAGTCAAAGAGATATAGAAGAAATAAAAATAGCAATCACGAGTCTACAAAACCGTCTGAGTGAAAGCGAAGACAGAGTTTCAGATCTTGAAGATGCCAGAGCAGCTAGTGAAAAGGTGAGAAAGGATCTCTCACAAACAACAAGAATGCAGGAAAAAATAATCCATCATCTGCAGGATGATGCCAGAATGAACAATGAGAATAATTGCTATCAACGAGAATGAAGGAGTCAATACAAATGACATAAAAAGAATATGGCAAGAAATAATAGCAGAAAACCTCCCAAATATGAGGAAACAATCCAACATTCAGGTCACCGAAGCATACAGAACACCAAATAACTTCAACCCAAGTAGAAACACACCAAGACATATAATAGAAAAGATTGCAGAAATCCAACACAAAAATAATATACTGAAAGCTGCTACAGAGAAGAAGGAGCTCACATTCAAAGGAAAAGCCATCAGAATTACAGCCGACTTCTCTATACAAACAATGAAGGCAAGGAGAACATGGAGCAGAGTTCTTCAAGTCCTACACGAAAACAAATTCCAGCCCAGACTACTATACCCTGCAAAACTCTCTTTCAAGTTTGATGGAGAAGTGAAATACTTCCACGACAAAGAACAACTAAAGAATTTCATGATGACAAAGCCATCCCTCCACAGGCTGCTGAAAGAGGTTCTA
>PVKA01014303.1:0-52775 GCA_004027165.1 Ctenomys sociabilis
TATAAGAAATTGAAGAGAGGAAAAAAAATCAGAGTAAAAACAAAAATTGTAAGCATTAATGCTCCTTTCTTTTTTTAATATTCATATAATTAGAATTCCCATAGTAGAAAGGAGTAGGCAATAAATATTTAAAGATTTAAAATTTCTGAATTTAGCTCAACTTCTAATAACACATTTCCAAGAAAAATGAACCTTTTACATAAGAAATTTAAATAAAATCATACCAAGATATACAAAAATGAAATTGTTCAAAACTTATTTAAAGAAAAAAATGGTGAAAGCATATACATAAAAAATATTAGCTATGGAAGAGCAAAATTAAATAGCATCTTATTCCACATTAGATAGAAAAAAAATGACCAAGTGTGTAAGAAACTAGATTAAAGAACTGAAAGAAAAGACCTATCCTCTTTGAATTTTATAATTAGCAAATATGCCTTTGAAAACTAAAAGTAAAATATTTTCTAGTTATACAAACTTGAAATATTTTAATACCTCCAGGCGTAGCATATAGGAAATAACAAAGAGCATAATTCAAAAGGCAAGAGAAGTTGGAGTATGCTCCTGGATGAACAATAAAGAACTCTCAAAGTGATACTTATGCAGGACTATATAAAATATATTAGAAGAACCCTTATTTAAAAGGTCATTGAAGATCTCTATGAAGCAGTACCAATCTTATGTTGGGTTATACACATATTTTTTTTCATATATTTGTGTGTGTAAGTGTGTATAAAGGACAGGGAATAAGTAATATAAAGTCAACCAAAAATGGAAATATACTTTTTAAACTTTCTAATACTAAGAAAAGATATCATATGATGTCTTTTAGATAAATTGTAATTCAAAGATATAGTATAAATCTTAAAACAAAAATTGAGATTAAGCAATATTCAGAAAATTAAATACTAATTAATTAAAAAATAAATGTTGAAAAACAATTGAACTAAGAAGAAGTTTTCATGATAGTAAAGAAATACTAAGAATAAAACATAAGATAAATGCTGGAATGACAAATAAATGACCATCACTTCTGACAGTTTGGGGATAGGATATTGCACAAAGTTTTAGGGTGTTGTGGACATGGATAATGACCATGACACTTACTGGTGGCCAGGTGTCACTTGTGGGACTGAGGTACAGCTATTTCCTTGAAATCCACCCTGTAGACCCATATGGAATCATGACCCATAGGGTGCAAGAGAAGTCCATTTATAGAGTGTGCTGATGGAAATATTTTGCTGCTGTGTACAAAAGAATAACTGAAAGCCTACTATTGTATACCTCTGATTCTCCTGTGTTTAATTGTTTGCTCTATTTGGTGAGTTTTTCTCCTGCATGGGGTTGTGATCATTTTGCTCCCTCTCTAGAACATCATTTAGTAGTCTGTGTAGGCTTGGCTTTGTCATCACAAAATTCTTTAGTTGTTCTCTGTGATGGAAGTATTTTACTTCTCCAATATACTTGAAAGAGTTTTTCAGGGTATACCAGTCTGGGTTGGAATTTGTTTTCTTGCAAGACTTGAAGTACTTTGCTCCACGCTCTTCTTGCCTTGATGGTTTGTGAAGAGAAATCTGCCGTTATTCTGATGGGTTTTCCTTTAAATGTGATCTGTTATTCTTTAGCGGCTTTTAGTATACTGTTCCTGTGTTGAATTTCTGGGATCTTGATTATTATATGTCTGGGAGTGGTTTTCATTGGGTTGATGTTATTTGGAGTTCTGAATGTCAGTTTGTTGCCCCGTATTTGGGAAGTTTTCTGCTCTTACTTCTGCCCATATTCTTTTTATACCATTTGTATTGATTCCTTCCTTTTCATTGATGCCTACTAGTCTCACGTTGTTCATCTCTGCATCATCTTGCAGGGTGTTGAATTATTTTTCCTGCATCCTACTTGTTTTTAAGGGATCTTTGCTTACTTTTTCACTAGCTGCAGTGTCTTTAAAGTCGGAAAGTCTATTTTCACTTTCACTCATAAATAGATTTGCCAGCTTGTGATTGAGGTTTTAATTTCCTGTATATCACTTTGGATCTGTTTCATACATTCTGTTTTTTTCCTGTATTGTTTATTCAGGGGTTCCATCATTTTAATATTCTGCTATATTTTTTATCAGTGTATTCTTTAGAAGCACTTAGTACTTCTTTGATTATAGTTGTCACTACATTTTTTCATTCAGAAATTATTTCTGATCTGATTTCTTCTATACCTTTCTGCAGTTGTTTCTTTACTTCCAACGCTATTATTTCAGAGAGTTCAGGGGTGTGATTTCCAATTTCCTCTAAGCTAGTGTCTTCTGCATTTGTATTGGATGGACTTGGGGCCTGAGACTGCTTTTTGTTCCTTCTCTTTGTCATTTTGTATACTTTTGACCTTTGTTGTAGAGCTTAGATAGAGTTATTACCTTAGCACCAGGTCCAGATCAGACTCCTCCAAGTGGGTGTGGCTTGGGGTGGCTGCTGTGCTCTACTTCTTCCTACTGCAGCCTTGCAGGTGAACTCTTTGTGTAACCCTGGTAAGATGTTCTGCTCCTGAATCAGCTGGGTGGGTCTTGTGTCTAGCCACTTTGCAGGAAGTTCTGCTGAAGGGTTCCACATTGGGCCAGAGCTCTGGGTCGATTCAGGGTCCAGCGGCCCTGGGCGATCTCACTCACATGCTGGGCCAACACTCTGGGTCCAAGAAGTTTCTAAACTACTAGGTTACCACTCCTGAAAGTGACAAAGCATATACCCTACTGTGTAGGGCACAGACAGATTTGGAGCTGAATACCTTGTGCTGCTGCTCATGACAGGGTAAATTAGGCAGACAACTAACACTGTTCTGACTTTGTTTTTTCCTCTGTAAAGGGGGAATAATAGCAGTACTTAGGGGTATTAGATTATGTAGCCTACATAGAATACCTGTTTTTATATACTATGTTAAACATATACTTACTAAAAAATCTGATGATTTAATACTTTTAAATAGAAATATTATTGTTGAGTAGTCTGATACTTTATTCAATAGTAATTTTCTAAAATCAGTTTTAGTGTATGAATGGAATGAGTTGTCTGAAAGTGAATCCTTCAAATTCTTTATACCATGACTCTGACTCCCTTTTCTTTATGGCTTTCATCTGTACCTAGCTGCCATGTGTCTTGTCCAAAACCTTTTATATGATTTGAAGTCATTCAGAAAAGACATCTGGAGCCTTATGTTTGGCCTCTGCTTTTCATTTATTGAACATTAGGTTGTAAATCTTGAAATATAATCTATATGGAATGTTTTCTTCACAGTTTGAGAATTTTGAGATTTTTAATTTTGTCACTTACTGAACTTAGTACCACAGTAAATGTAAAATTATATCTACCTGTTCAGAGTATAAGTGAAAGTTATATTCAACAAAAAGGAGCCAAATACCACTCTATTGAAAGAAGGTAGGAAGGAGGAGTTAGGAAACAAAACTTAAGCTGGTACTGTCTTAGTGAAGACCAGAAGCAAGAGAACAAAATTTGGAAGCTTCGGAAGAGGACATTCAGAGGAATTTCTGTTGAGGGCCTCTTGAATTGCCTGGATTTTGTTGCCTATCTGGAATGCTCTTAAACTTGAAGTAGAGAAAAGGACCTCAAACAATTAGATAGAAAGAATTTTGCTTCTCTTAAAAAAAAAATGCTCAGAAGAAAGATCTATGGTGCAGATCACAGATCACAGACGAAAGTTAAGTGTAGCTCACTAGACCATGTACTCATAGTCTCCAGATACTTGGGAAGAATTGCTGACACTCAGGAGCTTTTGGCAGCCTGGGCAACACAGTGAGGCCTTATTTCTGAGAGAGAGACAGAGAGAGAGGGAGAGAGGAAGAGAAGGAGGGAGAGGGAGAAGGGGGAGAGGAGAGAGGTGTGAGAGAGGAGAGAAGAAAGAAAGGAAGGGGAGGGGAGGGGAGAGAAGAGAAGAGACTAATATGCTTATCACATAGTGTATATTCTTTATGGAAGCTGTAATTGTCAGCAGACTTTCAGATGCTTATGATATGATCCATACATACAGTTAGATGAGAGAAAACTATAAATGCTCTTAGGGCTTTTTAAAATTGACTTTTTTCTTTGTTGAAAATGTAGCAGTGATGGAGAGAGGGATGGGTGTTCTTTGTGGCTCTTCATACCTAATGTCATATATTAGATTAAGAAATTTAGACCAGTGGTTTCTCAAGGAAAAAAGCAGGTATGAATTTGGAGGGATATTAGATAATCAAATATGACTAGGCACTAGAAGGACCTATTTGGCCATATTTTGAGTTCATCCAGATGGGATCAAACCAAAGGAATTTGGCAAGCACTAATGCTTACCACTTACAACCTCCCTGAAATAGTTGTGGGGGCCAAGAATTTCTTCAAGAGTCTTTTTCCACTTGAACATTAACAGAGATTTCTGGCCCTTGTGGGGAAAGTGCCGAAATTGATAACTTTTATAAAAATCAACTGAAATCTATAAACCTGAAAGAAATAATTCAGTGGGACTATGCATTTCTATAATTTTCATATAGAAAACACAATATTGAAAGTCTTTTTAAAATGAGCTCTTCTCTAGTCTCATGTCCTACTATTGTGATTTAATATGTTACATTGTAATACATGAGATTAATGACATCTATTACACTTAAATCCTCACCAATATCACCCCTTGTAATCTGACACATACTCCTATAACACCCAATAGTGCCTAGCTCATTGACTTACACACAGTAGTTTTTCTTTTTCTTTCTTTCTTTTTTTTTTTTTTTTTTTTTTTTTTTTTTTTTTTTTTTTTTTTTTTTTTTTTTTTTTTTTTTTTTTTGTATTTTAGGGAGGGATCTACAGGATGTTCAGGGTCTCACTACTAGATCAGACTCTGCCTGCTTACAGCCTTCCAAGAGCTGGGATTACAGGTGCATGCCACTACACCCAGTCTCAGTTGCTGTCTCAGCACTGCTGGCACAGCAGGCCCAGACTTTGAACCTCTAGGCCTTGTGCTTGCTTGCAGGTGCTTTAAACTGCTGAGCTATTTGGCTGGCTCTACACACAGTAGTTTTTCAATAAATATTTTCAAATAAAGAAGTAGTTCTTTATGTTTTATTCAATTGACTCTTCAGAGATAATACTGTAAAATGGAACTATAGTACTGTAATTAGAGTCAAATATAGTATGTACCAAAACAAGGCCGTGCAAGTGTATATCATTAGGTCATCCACACAACTAAGACAGTTAATGTGTTGCTTTTTCAAAGTTTCTAAATAATCCTTGCAGTCTGTCTCCCCAGTCTTTCCCCCATTTTACCCTTGCAAACAGACCATTAATGTGCTTTTGCTACTATGAACTATATAGCATTTTGTAGGTGTTTACATAAATGGAATTATAGAAACTCTTTTGGTCTAGCTTTTAAATTCAGCTTCATTACTATGAGAGTCATCTGTTTTGTTGCATGTATCAATATTCTGTTCACTCCTGTTGCTTTCATTCCTTACCACCATTTGATGATGCCATTGCTTTATATTTTTAGCTTAAATGGGAATTTAGGAGCTTCTTACTTTTAATTGCAATTCCCTAACCACATAGGGTGCTATGTATCTTTTTATATAAACATTTGTTATCTTTATATCTTCTTTGATGGGTGTCTATTCAGATATTTTACCTAATTTTTAAAATAGAATTGTTTCTTGTTGTTGAGTTTGAAGAATCCTTTATATATTTTGGATACAAGTCCTGGATCAGATATGTGTTTTGCAGGGATTTTCTTCTCTAGTTGTGGCTTAACAGTATCTTTTGTAGAAAACAATTTTTTAATTTTAATGAGGTTCAGTCTACCAGGTTTTCTTTTCATGATTGTGCTTTTGATGCTGTAGCCAAAAAATCTCATTGCCAATCCCTAGGTCACCTAGGTTTTCCCTTTGTTATCTTGTAGATCTTTAACTTTTTGTGTTTTATTTTAGTTCTATGATTCATTTGAGTTATTTTTGTGAAAGGCATAGGCCAGTGTCTAGATCAATATTTTTACTCACGTGTGTGACTTCCCACACCCTTTGTTGGCAATACTATCCTTTTCCATTAGATTGCCTTTGCTTCTTTGTAAAAGTTCAATTCAATATTTGACATGAGTTTATTTCTGGGATCTGTTTTATTCTCTTGAAAGACTTGTTTATTCTTTTCCCAGTACCTCCACACACTCTTGATTATTGGTAGCTTTAGAGTAAGTCTTCAAGTCAGATTGTTTAATTCCTTCAGTTTTGTATTTCTTCCTGACTATCATGTTGGCTAACCTCAATCTTTTTCTTTTCTAGTACTTTATAATTAATTTGTCCCTATCTACCCATAAAATGACTTTTTCTGATTCTGATTGGAATTATATTAAATTTATAGATGAACTGACAGTAATTTGGGATTTCCTATCCATGAATATGGACTATTTCCTGATATATTTAAATCTTTCTTTTTTATGAGAATTTTGTGTTTTCTCATGTAGATCTTATACAGTACATTTTTTTTTTTTTAGCTTTGTACCTGAGTATTTCACTTTTACTGATGCTAGTACAGATGGTATTGTATATTTAATTGCAGGTTCCAATTGTTCATTGCTAGTATATAAAGAAACAACTGATTATGTATGTTAATCCTTATCTTGCCTTCTTTTGGATTAAATATGTTTATGATCCTATTTTAATCTCATGTTTTCTTTTTAAGAAATTTTTTAAATTTATTTATTTATTTGATACAGGGTCTCATTATGCCATTCAGATTCATAGTGATCCTCTTGTCTCAGCCTCCCCAGTGCTGGGATTGCAGGCATGCACCAGTGCACCCAGTTTTGGTGGCCAGGGCAGTGTGCCTGGGGTTTTAGGGCTAGCAAGGCATGCTGTACTGGGGATCAAACTTAGGTCCTTGTGCTTGCCATACAGGTGCTTAGACCACCAAGCTACCTCCCCTGCTACCTGTTGTTTTCTAGCTAGCAATAATTTTAAGTTAATTTTGTGGTTGCTTTAGGGTTTATTGTATATACCTTTAAGTTGCATTATGTCATATACAATATAGTATAAGAATTTTGAGCCAGGCATGGAGGCACACAACTGTAATTGCAGTACTCAGAAGGCTGAGACAGAGCATCACTTGTGGTTAAAAGACAGCCTGAACTTCATAGTGAGTTCAAGGCCAGCCCAAACTACATAACAAGAGCATGTCTCAAAAAACAAAATAAAATCCTCAAACCAAGCAAGCAAGCAAACACAAAAAACTTTATACATTATCCTTATGACAGTTGTCATATGTTTAAGTATATGTGAATTACAAACCTCAAAGTATACTTTTGGTTAAGCAGTTAACTGTATTAAAAATATATTTAGATAATCAGAATAAATGTTCAGTAGTTACCATTTTAGTGATTTTGATTCCTTTATATGACTCCCATTTCCACATGCTTTCTGAATCAGATGAATTTACTAAAGGATTTACTTTATTATTTCTTGTGGTGTAGGTTCACTGGTGGTGAAATATTTTACCTTTTGTAAGTCTGAGAGCTCTTTATTTTATATGTTTTTGAGATATTCTTGGCAACTATAGAATTCTAAATTGATGGGAATTTCGTCCATTAAGGTTTTTTTTCCTCTACTATATTTTCACTTTTAATGTTGTCAACCAGCAACAGTAGTCATTCTTACTTTGTTGCTTTGTATATAATATGGAATTTTTCTTATTTCTTTTAATATTTTTAGTTTTTCCCACTTTTGTGCAATATTTATGGTGTATCTTTGTGTGATTTTTCTTTATGCTGTATGTTAGAGTTTTTTTTTATTTTTTATTTTATTGAAGTACAAATATCAATCAGACAGTTTCAAGACACCTTAACAAGACAGATTCGATAAATTAATACATTGCAAACTGTTTTCATAATGTTTTGGTATCGTACAAGGTGCATACATGATATTATATTTACAGATATTATTATAGCATATGTCTCTTATCAGTAAATTAAGATTGTAGCTGCTTACTTATCTTATTTTATACTTGAATTATATAAAAAATTCAATAATTATTTTCCTAGTGGATGACCATAGTACTAGAAGCCGTCATAATATCCTGTCCAACCACCATTATTGCAGATCTTGCCTCTCATAGGATTATGTAGAAGCACAGTGTTATCTATCCCAACTGTACTGTCTATACACACACATCATTATTTTTTTCTTTGTATACCCCTTCTTTTGTCTACACCTGTCAAAGGTGGGCACTCCATTGTCATTCAACTAACTTAGGTGCTTGAACTCGACACTGCAATCCAACACAGTCCAACATTCCACAACAATAGTGAGTTATTCAAAGAAGTTGTCGACCATAGCCATTTACAGCTCAGCTTAATATTATGGCCCCACGATGTATACTTCATTTTTATACTTTTCTGCTGGATGGTTAAGACCTAGATAGATCAAGACTTATATACCAACACACAAACTTTATATTTCTTATGTGGTCAGTGAAGTCCTCTCAGGGTTTATCTTGTAGTCCTGTACATTATTCTGTAGATCCTTTGTCTGTGTCATCCATGTGGATGAGTCACAACCAATGCTTGACCAGTTTGTTCTCTGTGAGAGCTTGAGAGAAAGTTTTCTCTTCATGTGACTCTCCCCAGGCACACTATAGAACTTCAATCTTTTTCCTCTGTGGCTCCATAATCTCCTTGTTCAGAAAATTTGGAGCTTACCTGAGTTTCATGATGTTGCAGTACAGTTCTCCTATGTCCTGAGTCTTCGTTGACCTTGAAAGGCTAGGGCCAAAATGTTGGCTGGCCTGTTAGAGGTTTTGTTGAACTTTTTTTGGTATATATGTTTAGTATTTTCATCAACTTGGAAAAAAATGTCAGCCATTACTGTTTCAACAATGTTTCTTTTTTTGCTACCTCCTCTTCTTTATGGACCCTTCCCACACAGATATAAAGCCAATGAAGTTGTTCCAGAGCTCACTGATGATCATACCCTTTTGGTTACCATTTTCTCTTATGTGTTAAATTGAATAGCTTTCTTTGTAATGTGTTCACACTCACCAGTCATTCCTTCTGCAGGGTCTATGGTACAATTAATCCCATCTAGTAGGTTGTTTTTCTACAAGACGTTTGATTTTGAAGTTGTATATTTCTGCTTAGCTTTTCAAACATATGGACTATGGTTATAACTATTTTAATGTCTTTGTGTTACAAAATTTCAAATGATTTCAAAGACTTTCAAGACCAGTGGAATAGCTCAGTGGATTAACATGCTTGTAAGCAGGCCCAGGGCCCAGGGATTTGCACCTGGGGCTTGCTGAGCTGTAATTGAGACTGGGTGTGGTGGTGCGCACCTGTAATCCCAGCTCTTGGGAAGCTATAAACTTCCCAAACTAGGTGGGTCACTACAGTGCTAGCTAATAGTGTGATGCTGAACACACCATGGACCCTTACCTAAAATACAAAAAAAAAAAAAAAAAAAAAAAAAAACCTTCCATAATTGGCTACATGAGTGACATGTTTCAACATGATAAGAACTTGAAGTATAATCCCCTTCCCTTCAAAAAGTTGTAGCCACATATGTGAATTTTAGGCCTTAACTACTGGACTCTAGAATACATATAAACCCAATATTTTGATGTTGAAAACTTAAGCAGTGGCACTACTCATTCCTATCAGGTGCTTCTCCAAAGACTGAAAGCTCAGGCTACAGCCGGGCTATTTTCAGGCTTTGAGCTATTCTCAGAAGTTCCAGCTGCCAACACTGGCACTGTTTCTTAGTATCAGCGGGCCTTGTATATCATAAGAACCCTCTCTCCCTCAAACTTCTCATAGAAAAATATGCCTAAAACTTATACTAGACTTCATATGCAAAGATTGCTTCCATCATAATTGAACAGCAAGGCTTTAATAGTTAGGTTCTAAATGAAATTGGAGCTTAGTTTTTGGTTAATAGACTCTATGTGTTGTTTTCTCCTTTTTCCAACATGTGAAAAAAAGTCTTTATGTGGTGCTAAACCTACAATTCATGAAATCATACTTTATTTTTTTAAACATACAAAGCATCTTATCTGCCGATTGTAACATCAGTATCAGTTCTGAGTCTTTCAACTGATTGACTTTTCTAATTATAGGTAATATTTTCCTGATTTTTTTATATACCTTGCTTATCTTTGATTGAATGCCAAATGCTGTGAATTTTGCTTTCTGGAGTTCTAAATGTTTTTCTTCCTATAATTCTTAACCTTTGTTCTGTGATGTGGTTAAATTACTTGGAAACATCTTACTTTTAGGATTTTATTGACAAGAACTATTTTTTGTTGTTGTTGTTTTAAATGA
This sequence comes from Ctenomys sociabilis, assembly GCA_004027165.1. Classification (NCBI taxonomy): domain Eukaryota; kingdom Metazoa; phylum Chordata; class Mammalia; order Rodentia; family Ctenomyidae; genus Ctenomys; species Ctenomys sociabilis. The sequence continues at coordinate 10,318 of PVKA01014303.1, forward strand.
ATACTTCTTCATTCTCAAAATAGGCTCCCCAAGAGGTACTTTCTGTTTTTCTTCTGCAGCTGTCCAATGCCTTTTAACCAGCCACAGCTATATCAGATACTCCATTCCCTCTCTGAGAGACGTACTGTGGCAGCAGCAGGTTCTGATCATAGGTGAGTTCATCTGCAGCCCCTCTGGATGCCTCTGCCTTCTCAATCCCTCCTCAATCAGGTGTGTAAGGATTCCCTCCCCACCCATGACCTGAGAGAAAGTCTGACTGGATATATACAAGCCCACCCTTTTTCCTGTCTACCAAAAGTTCCTGTATCCTCAACAAGTCAGGCAGCATGGATCTTGATAAAGCCTCATATTGTTATCTGGCCATGATTTCTATCTTTAGTAGAGCATATTGAGCTGTTACACTAAGAGCTCAACACCAAAGGTCATTGGTGCCGACAGTGGCTGGCATCACCAAAGGCAGCTGGCAGCTCGAGTGTGACGGGCAGCAATGGAGAAAGGAAATTCCCAAGGCTTGCTAGGAGCTGCTTGCTCTGAGTGGTGAGGCAGGCAATCAACCCTAAGCTACTGACATTCAAAACTCAGGCCTATTAGCACTGATAGAGATACATTTTTCTGATTTGTGATTTCTATACAAATTGAGCAGAAGAACCCATTTGGCAACACCGTTTTGACTACTCCACAGTGTTTTATGAATTACAAAGTTTTTAGTTTGGTTGGTAGGAACATCATTATTTCTGAACTCATATAAGGTCCAGGTATTCTTTTGTCTCCTCTTATATTATTTTTTCTCTAGTGTCAGGTGTTTGCCTCACATGTATATAGTAATTGGTACTCTACTGAATACTTACTGGGGGCATCCACAGATCTCCCCTCTGGAATTTATCTGCCTTCTTCTCTGTAGGTTTTTAGCACCAACTTCACAACTCAGGGACTAGCTGAACTTCACTAGGGTTTCCTCTCTCCCTATACCACAACCTAGAAATGTTCTCAGAACAGCAAGCTAGGCTGGTCACCGAGCTCTCCTTTTTGTTTCCCTTCTCTCAGGAATCATTTGTCTTTCATTACCTATTTCCAGTGTCTTGAAACATTTCATATGTTTTGTTTCTGTAAAAAATATTTTTGTTATTTTAGATAGTAGGGTCTGATTTCTTTCTCTTACTCCATTTTTTTTTTTTTTTTTTTTTTTTTTTTTTTTTTTTTTTTTTTTTTTTTTTTTTTTTTTTTTTTTTTTTTTTTTTTTTTTTTTTTTTTTTTTTTTTTTTTTTTTGTGAAACCAGGGATTGAACTCAGGCCCTTGCGCTTACCAGAAAAGCACTTATTCCACTGAGTCCTCTCCCTGACTTCTCTTACTCCATCTTGTTTGGAGCAAAAGTTCTTGAGGGATCTTCTTTTAAGGTTTCAATGGTGGTTCTAGAAATAACCGGGAGCTAAATGGGGAGTCTCTAATGAAAACATCGTATTTCATCATAAATTAGGAGTGAAGAAAGAGGATTAATTTTAGAATGATCATTATATGTTTTTCCACCCACCCACAGCCTTCACAAACTTTTGCATGACAAACTTTCCTACATACATTATTGCCCACATCAATGGGTAGAATATTGAGTTTTGAAAGGGGAAGCTTGTGTAAGCCACTACTAGATTGATACATTTCATTGAACATGTTATGTACAAAGGAAATGATGCACAGGGAATTGGTTCATATTAGAGTATGATATCATCTAATGTCTTTAAAAACAGTGAATAGTGTGAGATTTTGTTTTTACTTATTGTTTTGCTTTGTTATTTGGGCTTCACTGGAGAACCAAATGATTTTTGGCAAGAAGAGAAACAAAACAGAAAAAAAGCTAGAGAAATATGTTATCTCATTTCTGTTCTTATAGACTCTGTAATGTTAGCCAAGTCAGTAATTGCTTGCAAAAACCATCTAGATTGTGATAAGGTGTTTACTACAATTGCTGTATCATTTTAGGATCAGTCTGAAAAGCAGAAAAGTTCATGCACAGCAATTACTGAAATGCAAATGTGAATCAAGGATGCAATATATAAACTTTATTTTTTGCCACTTATAAATATGAATTTCTGATTAATTAGAAATAGACCCTTCTAAGTTTGAAATAGACCCTTCTAAGTTTGGCTAGTAATACACAAATATTTGGATTTTGTTTGAGCAGTTTATGTGACTAATTGGCACATGAGTATTTTTTCAATAAAATTTAGTCAAGTAAGAACTAGATAGTATATTGCAATAATATACCCTGTATTCTTAGAAAGGGGCTAGGATATTGAATTACAATGGAATAATTAAAATTAAACCCTACTATGTCGTTTACTCTCCCTTATCTATTGGGTTAGCATTTGTTCCAGGAAGAATTATGTTTGTTTGTTTCGAGACTGTTCTCTGCATCATTACATTTTTTGTAATCCAAGGGTCTGAGGCTGGTGATATTGACAGAGCCCTTCCAGAAGAGAAATTCATCTCCACAGGGAAAGGCTTTTGTATTTCAAGTTGTAAAATTCCATAGTATTTTGCTGTTATATTACTCTTAGTGTTTCTTGTCTTTGTAGAGTGTATTGGGCTTTTTATCTAGTTATTGGCTTTTAGGAGGTTCCCTCCTTTATGTTAAAAAAAAAAGCAGTTTGAGAAAAACCGTCTCAGCCTTTATGAAAGTCACATCAGCATGTCTTGCACTGCTTGATCTTACTTTACTAATTGAGTTAGTAAAGTACTTCTCAATTGCATAATTGAGAATATGCAATATTCTCAGGAGGTATGTTTTCTCTTAGTATTGTAATTTGTATTTCATTCTAGTGGGATTACTATGTACTAGGTGACATCTGTGAAGTATTAAGGAAAATATAAAACATGATTGAGCTATAATTATAAGTTTTCTTTAATTGATAAATGCTCTCAGATCTGTCTTTGACAGTTTGAAAATACAAACTTTGATAATATGTTTTTTTCTTCTAATAGGATTTTGAATCTTTTATATAATCATATAAGCCTTTCTTTGATATTTTTAGGTCCTTAGTCTGGTTACATTCATTTCTTTAATTCAAAGAGTGTTCTAATTTATTGAAACTGACAAAAACAAACAAAAGAAACTGTCCTTTGGGAAGGTAGATAGCAAGGGGCGATTGTATATTCAACTATTTATCTAGCATGCTCCATAAGTTCTTCTTCTATAAATGATTTTTTTTGGTGGAACTGGGGATTGAACTCAGGACTTTGAGCTTGCCAGTGAAGTGCTTATTCTACTGAGCCATCTCCCCAGCCCCAAATGATTTTTTTCTGAACCTCTAAAGCAAGCCTGGCTGATTAGGTGAGATATGGAGAGGAACTAGAAAATCTTATTTTTTATTATTTTGGCTTAAACCCACAAAAAGGTGCTGTTAAAAGTTTATTTAATACAATTGCTTCTTTTTCTGCACTTTGGATTTCAAGTTTTGCTGTAGTCAGTTAATAAAGGGATTATTAGCATTTTAAAATATAGTGTAGAAAAGTTGTAGCACTGTGAAAAAATGGAGACATAGCCAGGCATGGAGGCACACGCCTGTCATCCCAGCACTCAGGAGGCTAAGGTAGGGGGATTGCTGTAAGTTTGAGGCCTGCCTGTCTGTATAGTGAGTTCAAGGCCAGCCTGCTCTCATAGCTTTGAAACAAACAAAAAAGTAGAGATGTGACATAACCTTAGACCTCTTTTGGACCCTATATTTCATTTGCCAGGTATCCTAAAGTTTATCAGCCTTGTCCAACAGAGCTACTTGTCTTATTTAACTATCAATTCACTATTCCATTATCTAAAATTCTTAGGGCAAAAATGTTTCCAATTTAAGATTTAAAAAAAATTTAGAATATTTGCAAAGATATAATAAAGTATCTTGGGGGATGGGGTTAGTTAGCTTTTCATCACTATAGCAAAACACCCAAGAAAATCAACTTACAGAAAAAAGGTTTATTCTAGTTGATGTTTTCAGAGTTGTTAGTTCATGATCAGCAGGCTCCATTGCTCTTGGAGGTTTGGGAAGACCGAAACATCATTATGGGGGGGCGTGATGGAGGAAAATTGCCCCCCTCATGGCAACCAGGAAGCAGGGCAAGTAAAAGCATGCATGTCAGGCTTCATGTCCCTGCTGTGGTGCCATCCGGGCCACCACCCTATTGGATGGTGCACCCGTATTCGGGGTGGCTCTCTCCCATCAGCTTGCTGTCCCATATGCAGATTATCTCTGGAGACACCTTCACATACACATCCAGAAGGGTCCTTTACTAATTTCTTATCCTAATCAAGTAGACAATCAAAATGAACTATCCCAAGGACTCAGTTCTAAACATGAGATACACATATGCTTCCCGTACACTTTATATGTGTAGCCTGAAGTTGATTTAATCAATACATTTATTGCGCCTGCATTTTTACTGCAACCCATCACACAAGGCTAGGTGTGGGATTTTCTACTTAGAGGATTGTGTTGGTTTTTGAAAAGTTTCAGATTTTGGTTTATCTAATTATAGATACTCCGCCTCTGTATTCTAATTCTATTCTCTCTTTTTATTTTAGAAGCAGCAATTCAAATGAGCTCTGTATCCTAAATAAAAACAATACTAGAAATAAAATCTTATTTTTAAAAAGTATTATTTAGACCTGTTTTTGGTTTATTGGCTTGTTTTTACTTGGTTTGTTAGAATGGCCTAGGAGGTAGGTGTTATGTAGCTTGTGAGTCAGAGCGAATCACTGAGAATAATCAACTTCTTGTGAAAACTTTTAAACTATTCATTTGAATGTCTAGGGAGTAATGATGTCTCTGTGGTGGCCCTAGAAGGCAGTGCTCAAGTCACACCTGACTACTCTTGAAGCAAGAGGAAGAAAAAGAGCCTTTGCCTGATGTATCCCATGCAGTGAATCATAGGTAACATTCAGGGAGACTAACTCATGGCAGACTTCTTACCACACCCTGCTATGGCCTTTTTTCGCTTCTCCCACCCCATCTCAACCTGCCTTGACTAAATTCAGTGAACAGGGACCATTGTATGAATCGGAAGGAAAATAGGCTTAAGTATACAAAGTTATAATGACTTGGTAAATGCTATAAAAATACCTTGTAAGTGAGTCGGAAGCTACATCACCCATGCCCGTGGCCCTATGGACTAGGCCCAACTGGTGTAATTCTTCAGTGTAATACTGAAGTAATTTTTGCATTTGCCAAGTAAATGGTTTAGATTTCAAACCTATGAAATGCCAAGCTATAACTTGTTCAATTCCAGTGAGCCATGAGCATATTTAGTTTTCTTCCTTTACTTCTTATTAGGTAAGCCAAATCAACTGAAGTGTCCTTAAATGAATCTACAGAGTGGGCTTTAAAGTCAGCTAATAATTTGAATGCCTTTGTATTATGTAACACTGTCTTTATGTGTATGAAACTCCTTAATACAGTGTAAGTCCATTTTAGTGAAGCAATAACTTGCATGCACAAATATAGTAACCCTGGAAATGGTATAGTATGATGACAAAACATGGGGAGTCAGAAAATATGGATTTATTGTTGTCTTTACTGTTTTTTTTTCTTTGACTAGGCTTGGATAATTTCCTTTTCCCTTGTTTTCTACACATGATAAAGGTGAATAATAATACTTTCATTGACAGAAAGAGTTGCTGGAAGAATGACAGACAAATTCTCCCAAAGTGCTTTGTTCTGCAGTTTAGAAGGAAAACTTATTTAAACAAACTTGATTCCATTTTCTTTCTTGTCCTATTGTAAATTCAAATACCACAACATCAAAACTTCCTAGAGCTTGGTTATTTTTCATAATGTTTAGGCAAAGAGTTTAGTACAATTATCTGCATTTTTCAAACAAGGAAACTAATACTTCCAAAAGATTCATTTAAGAAACAGAGAAAAAAATTGGTGAGAATTTAGATGCAAACACATTGCATATGAAATAATAATTATTGAAGTTGGTAAAGATTATGATCATTTATGTTTTATATCTACTTTATCTGCACTTGAGATTTTGCTTATAAAAAGTTTTAATTGTTCATTTAAAAATTACATAGCTTCTTTTTTCATTATAAGTTTTGTGGTTTTTTTTGTTTTTAACTATTGAGCCCATTTATCTTTTAGGCATAGAAAAATCCTTACTTCTTAGGGTTCAGTTAAAAAAAAAAATTGACAAAGATTTATATTCTTAGACCCTGAACACAGAATTTGTGGTTTTTCATGTTCAAGGTTTATATTCTATCTCAGTGTTTCCTAAACCACTTGCTGCTCTTAGCCCTTTTAACTTACGCCATTTCTTAAGAGTTAATAGATTACTTTTTTTTCCCTTATACTCTTATTCCAGATATTTGTCACCTTCTCATTATAGTTGTTGATTTTAGATTTTTCTTTTCATATTTCTGGAAATTGTTGAGAATTATAAGCAGTTACTTATTAACTTGATTACTTTATGCTTCAGTAGACTTGTGAGTGGTTGGCCATGTAAATTATATCAACTTTTAGAAGCGCAGACCAACCATGCCATGCTGTACCCACAACAGAAAGCTACCGGCTTTCCCATTGTAGGATCTTATAATTAAATGGAATCCTCAACCTAGGTTATTTTCTTATTGGTCCTGAATGGTTAAATCCTAACTTTTCATAAACTCCCAGATAACACACATGCTGAATGGAATTACAGCATACTTGATGTGATTTATTTTTAGACATCAAAAGAAAGCAGATTTATGAGAACTTTAGATACAGAGAAGACCTTAATGATCATCTGGTATAGTCCTTTCAATTTATTTAGAAAAAAACTAAGATTAAAAAGGCCAGGGGAGCCGGGCGTGGTGGCGCAGGCCTGTAATCCCAGCACTCGGGAAGCTGAGGCAGGAGGATTGTTGTGAGTTCGAGACCAGCCTGAGCTACAAAGTGAGCTTGAGGCCAGCCTGAATTGCATAGTGAGACCCTGTCTCAAAAAGACAAAAAAAAAAAAAAAGGCCAGGGGATTTATTCAGTGTTGCATTCTTTAGTTCTGGTAGAGGTGTACCTGGAACCTGAGCTCCTCAGCACTCAATTCAGAGTTCTTAAGTGGGTTACTTCCCAAGTTCATGTGAGTCCTTACTGTTGTTTCTGAGTGGAAGATAATGTCTGCTTCTCATACTTAAGAGATTTTACTCTTATTTTGCAGTGCCCTGCCAAGTCACTCTGGAGCCTGTGGCAAAACCAAAGACCATTTATGCTAACCCTGTCTTTATTTAAAATTCTGGTATTTTCTCCATCATGGATTTTTGGCATTAATTTTGATTTTTAAAATATTGCATTAAAATGTATTTATCTTGATTACTGAATTTTTGGCAGCCTCTAAAATTTTGTTTCAGAGACAGTGCCTGGCTTGATTCATACTAATCCCAGCCCTGTTAATTTGCTTTATTTCACTAACTCCATAAATTCCTTCTTTCAGCCTTTTGGTAATAAAGTGAAGTCAACCTATGGAACCTTTACAGGCAAACCCTTATTCCTGGCCACCTAAAAACTATGATAGCAAATGACACAAACCAGAATTTGTAAGTGCTATTCATTGGCTTGGCTTTAGGTAATTTAAAGTCTAATAATTTTTGGCTCCATGAATTAAACCTCCTTTTAGAATGTCTAGCAGTTTATTGAAAAAAAAGGTCAAAGCTAAGTTGGGGGCTTGTTGTTTGATCCTTCACTGTGTTGTGTTCTGAGTTCTTGTGTAACTATGTTTGTTTTGATTCCTATAAATTGAGAATCAGGAGAAGACAGTTCTTTATATCCCTATTTGTTCATTATTTTGCTTAGTCCTTCTTTCAACAACTGTTTGAGATAGACATTTAATTGGATAGGACTCTTTTGGTTCCAAATGATAAAACCCAGCTTACACTGACTTAAACGAATAATGCAGATATATCTAAGAGAGAGATCCGACTGTAGACATTAAACATTATTTCATCTGGCTTTGTCTCACTTGGCTCTGCCTTCCCTTGAATTGGCTTTCTTACTGTCCAGGCTTTCTCCACCCCCAAAACTCTAGGCTTATATTGTACTAGCATAGCAACCTGAGCAGAAGGAGAATGAGTCTTTTCTCAAAATATAAATGTAGAGATATTTAAAACTGAAATTTTTAAAACAAATAAGTAAGTTTTATCTTGAAGCCTTCACATTGCAAGTAAAAGATTCTACATGAGGGAAAATAGCTTTTAAACTCTTAGCTAAAGGCTTTTTTTTCTTCTTTTTAATCTGAGTGATAATAGATTTAATATTCTAGAACAAGGCACAGAAATTTTCTTCCTGCAGTCATGTGATTTGTGAAGTCCACATGATCCAGTAACTCCTGAGCTAAAAGGCAACTCTCTAAGCAATGTGAACAGTAGTGCAAGTAGAAGACTGAAGCTTTGTGTTAGTTATTGGGCTTGACGCTTCAGGGAAATCAATCTTCCTGTTTGGTAGCATGCATATAATTTAAACTGTCTAAATCCTGCACTCCATGTAGCTCTTAAATTGTTCCTATCTGCCTGAATGGGCCCTACTACAGAAACATCACACTTCGGTAGTGGAACTACAGATAGTGTTCCGGTAGAGTAGTTGAATGGTTACAGTGACATCATACTACAGATGACATTTATGTAAAAAATCTTTCATAATTCACTAACTCAGATGTATTTTTAGAATTAGATTTTAGGTTTATCATTTTCTAATTTTGCCAGTTTTGTACAAATAGTTTCTCAATGTTACATTCTAAATTGTCATGATTTTGTACATGTTGTGGAATTACACATTTGTTACTCTCTTGCTTCTTTTCAATCCTATAGGACCCTTCTTTGATCAACTCACGTTTTGTCTGATTTCAACCAGGTGATTGCTGTTTGCCTTGATGTCAGACATGGATGACTCATTCTCACCTCTCCCATCTCCCTGCATGTCCTTTGTCTTAGGCCTGTCTTCTCCCCTCCTTTGGAGAGATCCTCGCAGACCTAGCATGGACCTAGCATGTTTAAGGAAGGCATGTGTGTACAGACAGACCATCTATTCGTTTTTTTTTTTTACTAGCATCCAGTTCTCAGTTTTCTGAGAAACAAGGCAGCTTCAAATTACTCAGAGGTCAAATGCAAATTTCTTTGCCCTTAGGAGGAACAATAACATTTATTTACAAAAGATATCAGGAAAATACCTTAAAAATGGTTTAGTGTAAGATGCCGTAATTTATTATTAATATAGTTTTACTGTTTTCTTTAAGAAGAAATGGCCTCGAAGACTTGGAATTCCTTATCTATTTACAGACATTTTTCTGGCACTGACTGCTACAGTTTTGTGATGTGGGTTTTATAATATAAAGCAGAGCGATGAAAGATCACTTGACTAAACAAGTGACTTGTTTAAAATTTCACGGCAAGCTAATTGCAGAGCCCCTGAGTTTCCTGTCTCTTAATTACCGTGACATAAACATAAATCAATTTATTTTGCATTACTTATTTATAGGTATGCCTTAGAGCATTTCCTTTCCTTTAATAAAATTGTGAAAGCTATTACCTGGAATTGTTAGGACAGAAAAGAAATGAACTAGGCACAGTATATCTGAGTTGATTAGAGCCTTTTCAACTGACTGATGATGTGTGGGAAGCTGTTTGTTCCCAGGCTCTGCTGAATTGAAAAAATCATAAGTCTTTTTATTCTACCTTATTAATATAGTCCCTTTTAAAAAAGGAAAAACAAAAATACTAAACAAAACTTAAAAGTGAGAAGTATTATTATTGATTAATTTAAACTGACCCTTGTTTGTTTGCAGAACTCTTATTGGGCAAGTGATTGCTTTGGTGAATTTCATAGAGTTAGTGGAAAATAACCATGTTTTAATGACTTCTTAAGTTTTTCAAAATGGTGTTCTGTTGGATTGAAGTGGGGAGACATCCTGTGGGACGGATTTGGTGCTGCCAGGAGAGCACTTGGGAGCAGAGTGCATTCCAATAGGATGTTAGGGGGATGTTAGCTGTTCAGCCAAAGGTAATGGCTCCCACTAGCATTTTTGATAACAAGTACCAGATGTGGGTAGTTAATTATTCTCAGATCTGATAAGTACCTGCCAGCCAAGGCTAATTTTATTTTCAGTAAACAGTGGCCAAAGATCCTAGCTATTCATTTGATAGGATAGGGCCTGTTTGCACTTATCTATTAATAAATGCATAACACTCCTTTCGTTTTCCTTTCCCAGGGCCAGATAAAACATTTCAGACACTCAATGTATTTGCTTTTGTAAATCAGACAAAGTAAACAAATCTGGTAGATTAACTTGGTAAACAGAGAGCGGTTAAGTGTTACCTTTGGAGTTTAAACTCAGTACCTCATGAGTGGCATTATCACATGGTACTTTTAATAACTTTATAGAGTGAGACAGTTATTTTTTTTCTTTTTCTTTTCTTTTTTAACCTCCAGGGATATATCTCTTAAGTGCTTTCAGCTGCTTTTCTGTAGGGAGACGAATTAAATTTATTCTTTTGTCCCATTAATAACTCTTTGGGAACCTTGACTCAGTTGGTATTGTGAATAGATGTAGAAGCTTTAGGTTCACCTCAGAAGGACTTTTAAAGTTGCCCGGTGACACTCAAACTCTGCCACATAGAGATAATGTCTATCTAAAGGTTATTGATTCCAATAGAGCAGTAAGAAGCAGGTTGGCTTTTATTGTGGAAAGAGGGGGAGTAGGCAAAAAATTCAGACTTCATCCAGGGTTTCTTTTCTCTTGGATAAAGAATCCATAAGGGCTAGAAGTTCTAATTATTTTGTTACATAGATGCTTGTCTTGAGAGCTGGCATAAACCAGTTATTTCATACTAGCAACAAAGCACCATTATATCAAAGTAACTTCCAGTCAGTCTAAGGCTGCATTCAGTTTATACTGATGCCCTGGTAGTATAGGGCTGGGATTCATGCTAGCTGTCTGCATCATCCTGTCTCCATCATTAGACTTTCTTTTTTAGTAATGATCAAAACTAATTTGTTCACTCAAAATATATTATCTTTTGCATTGACTTTATACTTAAGATTGCAAATATGTTTTTTTCATACTATATAATAAGCCACATAATTTAATAAATGTCATATTTTAAAACAGCTGAGGGCTGGGGAGATGGCTCTGTAGAATAAGCACTTCCTTGGCAAATGCAAGGGCCTGAGTTCAATCCCCAGTTCTACAAAAAATAAAAGTAAATAAAATAGCTGAAAGGCTTCAGAGAAAATTCTTTACTCAAACCTCCCCTCTTAGAATAATCTCTGCATTAATATCTTTTTTTTTTTTCCATTTTATGTATTTGGTACAGGATCTCACTATGCAGCTTGGACTCATAGTGATCCTTCTGTTTTTAGCCTCTGCAGAGCTGGGATTACAGGCCTGCACCACCACGCCTGACTTAGTTGCCAGCTCAGTGCACCCTAGGGGCAGGGCTACCCTGGCATGAGAGACCTGGGATTGAACCCTAGTCCCTGCACTTGTCAAAGCAGATGTTTAGGCAGAGCTATCTAGCCAGCCCTACTGCATTAATATCTTATTCACAGGATAGAGGCCAAGCACAGAGCCATGAAGACACTTGAGTGTACCCAGCAGCACCACTGTAGAGGTGACTGATGGTGACACTGTAGGGAAACATTGGAAATTAGAATTTTGGAAAGCAGTAGTCTGCGTTTACCTTCACTTTAATGATGTGGGGAGACCAGACTCATTACTTCTACTCTTCTTTTATGTTTTAGTTTCTGCGGCTGTATGAAGATAAAAGTCCTGTCCTTTTACTTATCTGACAGTAGTGTTGTTAAAACTAATAAAAGAAAGTAGAAAGTCTGAAAAGATGCTATAACTATTAGAACAGAATACTATTATTTATGTAATTCAGAAGGATAACCCTTTGGAGTAAATATTTTATTATATTTTCACTCTACTGTATTAACTAATACTTTAATTCTATTATATTTACTAAGTAAATATATTTTCTTATAGTCTATTACATTTATAAACAATCTTTTGGCATATTTTATTATTTTTTTTTTGAGTTGCTGTATTGCATAGGTTGATACTGAACTTCTGAGCTCAAGAGTTCCTTCTTTTGTAGAGCCCTGAGTAGCTGGTCTCATTTTATGTATGTATGTATGTATGTATGTATGTATGTATGTATGTATGTATTTTAGCAAAGAGTGCACAGGGTGTTTAGGGACTTACAACCAGTGATCCGCCTATTTAGAGCCTCCCAGGAGCTGGGATTTGAGGTGTGCGCCACCACCCCCAGTCTCAATTGCTTTCTCAGTGTGCCCTGGTGGTGGGACTGGTTCAGCCTAGGCAGGCCCTGGAAATCGAACCCCCAGGCCCTGTGCCTGCTAATCTGCTGAGCTATTTGACTGGCCCTGCTAGAACAACTGGGACTCTTTTTTTTTTTTTTTTTTTTTTTTTTGGGCAGAACCAGGGATTGAACTCAGACCCTTGCACTTGCCAGGAAAGTGCTTATTCCAGTGAGCCATCTCCGAGCCCCTTGGCTGGCCCTGCTGATCTCATTTTAAATCAGAACTAGCTTATAGTAAAGCTGGGGCTGGGAGATGGCTCAGTGAAATAAGTGCTTCCCTGGCAAACACAAGCACCTGAGTTCAATCCCTGGTTCTATTAAAAAAAAAAATTATAGTAAAGTCATGGAATCTTCAATTTTTTATTTGTTTTGTGCGGGGAACCAAACTCAGGACCTAGTGCTTTCCAGGTGTGCACTGTGCCACTGAACTATATCCCCAGTTCTAACTCCTCAATTAAATAAGGTATTTCTAGCTATAAATCAAGCTGTCTTTGATTTTTAAATGATCTGAGTACTATCATGGTGGCATATGCTAACTAAAGTAGTAGGAAAGAGAATGTTAGAAATATGTTGTTGAATTAATAACTTTATTTAGTAACAATCTGCTAATGATTTCCACAGCTGTATTTCTATGCCAGATCTTTTTTCTGGAGTTTCAGATCCATAAATCCAGCTAACTGGTGAACTTCTATACCTGAATGTCCTACGGCAATTTCTAGTGTAGCATATAAATTTAAGCTAATATGCTATTGCTGAAAGTAAGTTATAGGCATGTATGAATATGTCAAAATGAAACCCACAATTATAACTAATAATAAAAAAAGAAAAAAGTCAAGGAAAATAATGTAAATCTGAGAAATTGTCACATCCAAGGAAAACTTAAGGAAATTCAGCTAAATGTAATGTAGGATCCTAGGTTGGTTCTTGAAACAGAATAAGGACATTATGTAAAAATTAAAGAAATATAAATAAATGACTTAGTTCATAAAATGCTATAATATTGATTTCCTCATTGTAATAATATACTAATGGAAGACATTTATATTAGTAAATGTACAAAGGATGTATAGGAACTCTATGTCATTTTTCTGATAATTGTTTTTGATTGTATAAGCTCCAAACAACTCAAAATTTAAAATAAGTAAATAAAAAAAAGTGGTTCAAAAATACTTTCTTGTTGAATCCTATTTATGAATAGATTTTTACTTTTAATAACATTCCAAGGGCTGGCAAGATAGCTCAGTGGACTAAACTCCTGCTTAGGCAAGCTTGGGGATGTGGTTTGATCCCCAGCCCCACATGCTGTGTGGGCCCGTCCCTGGGCATGCTTTGCTGGTCACTGAGTCTGGGCCTGGTGGCACACATCTGTAATCCCAGTGCTGGATAGGCTGAAAACAGAAGGATCACTGTGAGTCTAAGCTGTGTAGTGAGACCCTGTACCAAATACAATAAAAAAAATCCATAATGAGGTCTTTTTTTTACCTCAAGTAGAATTGATTACCTACTCCTATCCATAATACTTTGTAAATATTTTTTCATGATTTCTGTGAAACCTATTATATTTGCATATGCCTTTCACTTCCTAGTTGATTACTTGAGAGAATATATCTTGTTCATTTTTACATTGCAATATTCAGATTAGTGATCGGCAAAGAGGTAAGGCTTGGCTGATTTACTGGATAGATGGATACATGAAGTAAAATCCTATGACTGTTATCTTCCTCCTCAAATTCTACTTCCTTTTTGGTATTACATGGAAATGGCTTTCAAAACAACCCAAATGAAGAATTTATAAGTAGCCTAGAAGTTACTTAATGGTATAATTGAAGTGTCAACAGGAATGCTCTGATAACTCCTGGAGCTACCCAGAGATCTCATAGACAGTCTGAAATTTAGCCATGAAGACTTGTTGGGATGAGCCATTCGTACTCTGTACTCCCTTTAGAATGTATGGTTACGAAGTCCTTCTACTAGCATTATTGTTTTTAATTTTGAAAACAACCTTCTGAGATATATTTTTATTATGTACACTTTAGAGGTAAGAAAATACTGTATAATTTTAAAATAATGTAATGATCTACCTAAGATCATTCCCTTATCTCAGTTGAGCTCTGATTTGAGCCTCTGTCTACCCCTCACAGCATCCTTTTTTCTTAGCTCCTTGCCCTACAATGAGATACAAATTATTCACTGTTAAATGACAAAGAATACATTAAACAGATGATAGTCTTCATTTCAGCTCATCAGGAATCAAATTCTACAGACATGACAGCTTCAATTGCTATGTTGGGAAGAAAAAATAGTACAGAGATAAGATGGAGGAGAATTTTGGAAGCTAGAATAGACCCAAAAAAGGTAGATTTGGGCTGGATGTGATAGTGGCCCTATGGGACCACCGTATAAATGTATTAGATTTACATTTCTTCATTTATCTGTCTTCTGCTACACTACTTGTTACTCCATTCATTACTAAAAAGTTCTGTCATTATATTGATAATCATCCAGTATATTAAATATTGAAAATCATATCCTTAATATCTTCAGAAGTTTTCTTTTAAAAAAAAACTTTAATATAATTGCTTCTTTGGGAACATGGCTTTCATTTGATATAGTTAACATTAGTGGTTTATGACTTGCACTGTCTTTCACTCTGGATGCGTTTTTCTAAGCCTGGGAGTCTACTCGTATTGAAGAGCAACGGGTGTGTTCTTGTATGTGCAGACAGACACCAAAATCCCTAGACATGGGATGGGTTTGTTGATTGATAGCATCCTGAGGCAGTCTGGGGAGGAGCCTAATATATTGTGGGTGAACAAACATATATGCTTATATTTGTATACAATGTCATCTTTTTGTCCAGAGAAAAACTTTTGATTTTCTTTTGGAGCTTAAAGAGCTGATGGCCATAGTTAGGGTCAGAATGAGGTTGTTTTCTTTCCCAAGATATAAACTTCTAGTTAACTTCAGTTTGATTTAAGCTAGTTTAGTACCTCTCTGGCCCCTATAGTTTTTGTCTTGGAGTTTAGAACCCATTTAGGCCCATTTTTGTAGAGCAATATCTCTAAAACGTGTAGAATTAGCATGTAAGCTTGTGAAATAATGTATAGGTAGAATTTGAACATGGGAGGTTGTGGAAGTCTTTCTGTAAGAAATATAATCAAAAACAGGAAGTTGAAGAAGAAAAAGAAGGAGTGAAAAATAGATAATAATTCAAATTATGTAAAGCAAAACATACAGGAAAAGCTGTATTAAGGAAAAAATAGAGCTGGGCAGAGAGCCTGGAACTTCAAAGGCAAAAACCAAAGAGCCTAGATTTTTTTTTCTAGCACCATTTTGCTAAAGTGCCAGCTTGTGCACACACTGTCATTAATTTATTAGACAATTTTTAAGTGTCTCATCACTACTGCAGGAGCTTAAAAAATAAAGAAGATTGGACTGCTGCTTTGTGAATTTTGATGCAGTTTATTGGTTTATTTTTGGTTAAAGTCTTGAAAGAAAGACTTAATGTGCTTAACGCTAGAACTCACAAAATGTTTACAAGGTTTGGTGTTCTTTTCTGTGATTTGTATACACAAAATGATAGTGACACCATAAGAATATAGGAGCTTAGGAGCATCTCCCATTATTTTGTCACTAGATGTTATTAGAGCATAAGACCCTCAGATGAGGAGAAGGGATTGTAAGATCATTATCACTTTGTACAGGGAATTTTATTAAAATTAAGATAAATTTCTGGGATAGTCTGCAGATAGCTCAGCAAACTAAAACACCTGTTTAAGCAGAGCTCAGTAGCCAGGGTTCAATCAGTGTGTCATGCCAGCCCTGTTCCCCAGGGCAGGCCACAGAGATTGAGACTGGGCATGGTGGTAGGGGCCTATAATCCCAGCACTTGGGAGGCTGAAAACAAAAGGATCATTATGAGTCTGATCTATGTAGTGAGACCCTGTAGACCCTGTACTAAATACATAAAAAATTAAGATAAATTTCTTTTAGGATCTTATTCCACCTAATCAGGATCAAAATGTAACATAATACTTTTATACATTGACATAATGTTCTGTTTTGGCAAAGGTCTTTTCTAATTTTAATGATGACAAAGACGGTGATTTAGAAGTTTTTTCTCTATGCATGCATGTATGCCATTGTTAAGCACTTTTCCTCTTTGTCAATGGAGGAAGAACTTTATTTTTGTACACCTCAGATACAGATTTTCTCATTCAGATTGTTTGCCAGAGCTTTTAAAACATGGAATGATTACATAAGCACTCTGGAATTTAGATTAAACAGCATTCAATTTGAAAATCTAATCACATCATCTAAATATCATTAAGTCGTAATAGGCTGATTGATAGGGACCGAAGCTGTTTTAGCCTGGTGCTGCATGCCTTTCACTCAGCCAGCCTTTTCAAACTGAGATGTTGATAAAGGGGTCTATAAATCTTAATAGTTGGAGACAGTGTAAAAGCATAGTTCACTGGGTAAGGTCACACCCATTTAAGTGACCTATTTTGTATACTTTTCAAAAATAGGTTAATTAACTTAATAGAAATAATAGGACTGTAGTATTGATGTGCAATTACTACTAAAATAGTTTTTTCTTTTCTTTCTGAGTGAACATGCTGTTCATGAAATTGAGTGCATAATAGCTATGACAAGAGCCAGGCTTAGAAAGGCAGGTCATGTTCCCTGAGTACATTTCAGCCTTGCCCTTTAAAATCCTCCTTTATTCCCCAAGCTAGGACACAGGCATACCTCCACCAAAGCATTGTGTTCCTGGCATTCTCCTGTTTCACTTTTTATGAGGGATTATTCTAGCTGTTGTTGTTTTCTTAATCACCATAACAGCAGTTTACTTAGTGCCTGTTGCCTGAAGTCTCCAGGCAGGCACAGCCAACTCAATGAAATTTGTTTTTTCAGTACACTAATAAGAGTTGAATCCACTACATCCCTTTTTTATTTGAAACAGACTCCCTAAAATGCTAAATTGCTCAGACTAGCCTCCAACTTGTAATCCTTCTGCCTCAGTGTCCCACAGTGTTAAAATTACACTCAGCTGCCTCCCTGCCTACCTGCCTGCCTGCCCCTCCTTCTCTCCTTCCCTCCCTCCCTCTCTCTGTCCCTCTCCCTAGTCTCTTCATTCTTTTAATAAATACTTCATCTGACACTCAAGAAGAATCATGGTTTTAGAGGTGGATACAGCGTAGGACAACGGAGTGGCCAGAAGTTATAGCTTCCTAACGTAGCCTGGTTTCTTGTTTGTTTAGTGCCTAAATCAAGTCTTTTGCTCCCAAAGCATTTCATCCAACATTTAGACCTTTTACTGGTAGCTATAACATTTTTTTATTTCATTTTTGGCCGCTAACTTTATATAATTTGATTTTTTTATTCACCTGCTTCTTAAAATATAATCCTGTAGTATTTTTTCTCTCAGCTATATTAATCTTTGGAAAATAAGGCAGCATAAAGAATAATAAATTACTCATGAACTAGTTAATTTATAGCCATTTAACAGAATTGAGTATTGATTTGAAAGTTTCAGATATGATCCCTATAAAAATGTTTTTTCATAGGTGCATATTAGTAGTACAGGATAATGAGATTTGCTTTGGTATATATTGCTATGTGCATGTAACTTATTTTGATTATTTTCACTTGATGCTCCTTCTTTTCCCCTCCCCTAACCCTCTTTCCCAACTCTGATTTCCTGTCATGCTTCCTATATTTATTTATTTTACTCTTCTAAAATTAATTTTTATTTTGCTTGTATAAGATAAACTGTGTGATGTTTAACTTTCTGAGATTGGCTCATTCTGCTTAATATGTTGGCTTCCAGTTCCATCCATTTTCCTGCAGATGACATGATTTCCTTGTGGCTAGGGATGATTCCATTGTGTATGTACACTGCATATCTTTTGCCATTCATCTGTTGATGGGCATTAAGCGGTTTCCACAGCTTAGCTGTTGTCAGTTGCATTGCTGTACATGTGGGTATGCATCGAGCACTGTAGTGTGCTGTCTTGAATTCTTTCAGGACTGTATCCAGGAGTGGGTGGTATAACTAGATCCAGTAGTATAGCTATGCTTAATTTTCAGAAGAATGGCCATCCTGGCTTCTACTGTGGCTGTGCTCCCTTTCATTCCCACTGACAGAATAGCAGCCAGCCTAGCCCCACCTGCATCATTGCCAGCATTCATTGTTTTGCTTTGTTTTTTTTTTTTTTTTTTTTACTATATCCTTGAAGAAGGACATTGTAATTGAAATGAGATGAAATCTCTCTGTAGTTTTTGATTTGCAGTTTCTTACTGGCTAAGATTATATATATATATATATATATATATATATATATATATATATATATATATATATATATAACATATATACATTTCTTGGTCAGTTCTACTATTTTTTTTCTTATTCCAGCTTTCATTTATTGTAAGCAAATCTAGTCATCAATGATAGTTTTAAAGCAAGAAAAATCACCAACAATCTGTCATGATTGCAAATAAGAACTGCCCCTATATGGAAACTTGTACCTAATTTAACTTTTCTATTATGTTGTTTTATTTTTGTTCATACAAGTTCACATTTACACTCCTTGTGTAGCATTGGTGCACACACTCATCTCCATTCCATTTACCATCTCCTTTCTCTCCTGTCCCTCTGCTGACCTCATTCTTTGCTTTTTATCTTCCTTCCTTTTGCAGTACTTGGGTTTGAACCAGTACCTGGTGCATGTACTCTAAACCTGAACTACATTCCATATCTACCTCCGGATTTATTTTTGAGATGATAAAAATGGTCTAAATTTAAAGTTGGAAGTGATTATACAATACTATGACTATTGAGATATTTTCAGTGAGCAAATTATATAGTATGTACATTGTATTTCAGTAAAAGCTGCTATCAAATATGCAAGTTTAAAGTTTTTACATAGATGAACTCATTCTACATGGTTTTATTAGTTTTAATTTTTGTTAGATCTTTTGTTAGATCGTATATGGAAAGAACGTTCACCTTGGGGAGCTGGCATACATAAACCTGTTACCTCTTGGTCATTTTTACTCTTCACCTTGTTCCCCCTTTCTCCCCTTCTCCAGATCCCTTTCAGCTCCACAGAGCTTAACTCCCTGCTTCTCGCCAGCTCTCTTTTACTTTGCTGTTTAAATTATTTATATTTTGGATTTCTCACATAAAAGAAATCATATAATATTTATTCTTCTGAGTCAGATTTATTTCATTTAGCATTTTGGTCTCAAGATCCATTCATTGTCTTACAAGGGACCCAAATGTATCCTGTATGGCAGAGTAGTATTCCATTGTGAATAAACATCACATTTTCCTTATTCATTTATCTGTCAATGGGCCTGTATAGGCTACTTCCATAATTTTTCTGTCATAAAGTATATTGCTATAAACGAGTATATATGTATTACTGTAATATGATGATTTTAACTCCCTTGGGAAAATACCCAGAAGAGAACTAGCTGGGTAAAGTGAAATTGTTAGTTTTACTTTTCTAAGGTTAAAAATCTCCATAGTGTCCTTAGTTGTTGTACTAGTTTATAATATCACCAAAAGATAGTAGGGTTCCTTTTTCCTTATAACCTTAAGCAATATTTGTTTTTTGAGTCTTGATATACGTGGTTTTAAGACATTAAGTAATTATTTTTTTAAGACAGGGTCTCACTATGTACTTTAGGCTGGTCTTGAACTCACTATATGGCCCAGGCAGTGATCTTACTGCTTCAGCCTCCTGAGTGCGGAATTATACGCACTCATCACCACATCTGGTTTACATAGTTTTTAAGTAGTGTTTTCCACTGAATCATTTTACTATGAGCCTCCTTATCAACATTTTCTCTTTCTATTAAAAGCTTTTGTAAATTTGTAATGGCAACAGCATGGTTTATTTCAGCATTTATAATATTTTTATAGCCATTCTTCTAGATGTGGGACATTAGGCTGAATCTTTTATCAAAATAGCAAGTTGTATTTTGGAAAGGCTATGAAATGTTTTATTCTCACTTCTGAACATAAAAGGTAGGTTAAAAAAAGAGAAAAATGCATATACAAACAGTGCTGCATTTATTGAGTTTTATACCACTGTCTAGAAATAAAAGTTTTCATGTCTGGAGTTTGAGCAAGAACAAGGTGAATTTGTATCAGCCATCTTGAAGAGGGCAAGTTCCACTGCCCAGGGTTTGGGGTGCTCCCCACCATGTGCTCAGAAGCCTCTTGCCTTTCTTGTAATCACAGCATAGGTTCTCAGCCTGCTGAGTTCATGCATTTTTAGTAAACATTCACTTTTTCTTAAAGAAGTTCCAATTCATTAATCCTTAATTTTTCTTATTTATAACAGTAGCGTAACCCAGCATGAAAGGGAAATAACACACTTCTTCAGTACAACTGTCTTTGGAGAAAGGGGTCCAAGACCAGTTGTTTTCACTAGAAATTTTATTGTTTTCTAAAGAAAATATTAAATACAATGTGATAAGCATGGATTACCTTTCATCTTATTTACCACATTTCACATTCCTGTTTTAGCCTGATGAAAACATTTAAAAACTCAATATCTCTCTATCCTAGCCACATTAAAGTTGTATATCCACTGTGTAGAGCCCACAGGGTTATACCTTGCTAAGTGTGCACTTCATCTCTGAGCTGTAGTGCCAGCCCCAACTAGCCAATTTTAATATGCTTTTTTCCATTATATTCTGTTAGGTCTTCCACTGAACAATACCTCCCCCAATTTTTCTTTGCACTTTCCCTCTTTTCTCAAACTGTCCACTTCTCATTGAGAACTAAAGAATTGCTTTGTCAGTCGTTGAGGGGAGAGTGTGGGTCCTGTGTGTTTTTCTGTCATTACATTCTTAACCTGTTGTGTGTGTATTTGTCCTGTCCTTACTGACTTAACCTCTGATCACATGTCAGAGTACAAGCATATTGCTTAAGAAAAGCAGAGTCCGGTACTAATGGATTTGTCCCTTTATTAGCCAGGGCCAATTCACTATTTCTGTTTTCTAACTTGGGGGAATAAGAAGCTTAACTAGATTAAGAGACTTTCCTAAATCACATAGCTATTTGCAAGAAGCTAAGAACAGTATTGAAAACTCTTGCCAAACTCTTCTACAAAAATTTATAAGCTTGTGGGGGCTCATTCATACAATATTTAAGAGCTTATAGGGGCAAGGTAAAGAATTGAGTCTGTGTATCCATGTTGAATTGCTATCTCCCAAGTTTCAAGTGAAAACCCTTAAAGAATTTAAGAGAACTAAAATGATGTGACCTGAACCACGGTTCCTTTCCCATTCAGTTTTTTTCTTTTAACCACCGATGGCTTTTTGTGCTTGGCTGGGTATGCTTTCAGCTTGTCAAGCCTATGTTATGAAAGAAAAATAAGACACTTAATCCTGTGAATGATTAACCTGCACTAGCCTCCTTACCCAGTTGCTTGCCCTTCCTTTATTGTAGTCTGTTTACTCATTTCTGAGCCAAATCTCCAGCGTCTCTTATTATTGAGTATAGGGACACCTGGATCACATGGAATTGATCCTTTGTTTTAGTCTGAAGATCATGTGACTCATTACACAGCTTTAGGCATTAACAATTTCAAAAACATTTAAGCATGTATTGCTTGGAAGAGCTGAGTTCATAAAATACATTTTTAAAATTTTATAAATGTGAAAGTTGAACTCAGGAAAGATTTACTTGCCAGAAATTCCTCAGCAAACAGTGAATGTGAAAGAAACAAAAAAGATTTAATGGTACACATACGTATTTAGCTTAGTGTGTAACTCAGAGAAGCATCATTTTGTTTTTATTTATGAGGGCACATAGGGCTGGCTGGAGCCATTCGTAGTTACAGCATTTTTGTGTTTTCTATAGTGCCATTGAGGCTTAGGCCTAGTTCAGTCCAGAGTTATGATCCCTGTTGCTTTTTGTTCATCAAGAGTTGATTTCTACCTTGTCATAGTCTATAGGAGCACTGAGGCCTTAGAACCCAAGATTTTATTTTCCAAGAGAGCAGCCAGTTAAGGATGGTGAGACTTAAGTGGGGAATTCACCCTTGAACTGAAGATTTTGAACTCTTAAGACCTAAGTAGGATCTCAGAGGTGATAAGAACAGGGTGCTGACATACTGGTGCCTATTTCCAGGTCTAAACATCTTTGTGTAATGATCTCTAGACTTGATCCAGGGACATAAATGTAGATCCCAAATAGAGGGCACTTAAAGAAGTGACTTCCTTGATATGTAAGCGCAGTTACAGAATATAGAGTAGTATTCAAGTTTTATGGCTTTTTCTCTTAAGCTGTAGCCACTAGAGTGAACAGGTAAATATTTACTCAAAGAAGAAAGCATATCTTTGAAAGACTGAAGTCTTAAGATGGCTCAAATATACAGACTACTCCTACATAGGTCATTTTATGATGACATTTGTGGCCACACATTGGTCAATGAAGGGGAAGCTTCTAGCCACTGAAACCTCAACCGCTAGAAACTTACTCTGCAGGCCATCTTTATAATTATGGTACCGACTAGTCTGAGTCCTAGGTTGTTTCATCATAGTATTTCTAGTTTATTGTAAACTATACTTGCAATTAGCAGCTGCCTATTTTTTAAAATGTCTTTACTTTTTTAACCTTTGATTTATTTGGTACAGGGTCTCATGGTCCTCCTGTGTCAGCCTCCCCATTGCTGAAATTATAGGTATGCACCACCATACCCAGTTTCAGTGACTGGCACAATGCACCCAGAATTTTGGGGCTGGCCTGGTAAGTGGTACCAGGGATTGAATCTGGGTCCTTGAGCTTTCCAGGCAGGCACTTAGACCACTGAACTATCTCCGCACTCTGCAGCTACCTGCTAATCCCTGTCTCATCCCCTTATCTTTCCAATGTCCCACATTTTGTTATTTGTCTTTTCTTGGCATATACTAGTTTTTCCCATGCGTATCTGGTAGAGGAACTAGTAAGCTACATTTTCTGGTAGATTTTGGAGTCCATTACAGTCAAGAGATAAAGATGGTTCTATAACCAACAGAAAAAGCAACAGTATCATTTGACTAAGACAAGAGTATTATGTCAATGAACTTGAGGGTCTTCAGGCTAAGATAATAGCCATATATCTATATCTATATCTATATCTATATCTATATCTATATCTATATCTATATCTATATCTATATCTATATCTATCTATATCTATCTATCTATCTATCTATCTATCTATCTATCTATATATATATATATATAGTACCTTGATTCCTTTAATCAAAGTTATTTTGGAACTCTTATAGTACTTGAGCCTTGGTAATGCAAGATTTTTGGTGTATGACCAAAGGATAGGATGTGCTGAACCGTATTGGAGCAAAGCCAGCAGCATGTGGATAAGATGATGTCCAGTGTAGCCAAGGCCAAAGGCCATTGGCTGGCATCACAGCAGCTACAATGCTCCTCTCTTGAGACACTCATGACTAGCTCCGTTGCCCAATTCAAGATTTTGCCCACATATTTCCTCCTCAGTAAGACCCACAAACCTATCCTGAGCCTTTCAAACTTTTTTTCAAGGAATGAGATGCATTAGAAAAGAATTTTTAACACTATAGATGATGAGCTCAGCAGTGCAAAGCATGTCTAGGTTTCTAGCTTCAGCTTCATCACAAAAAGTGCTATTAAGTTAGTATAAATATTAATATTTGCTCATGAGCAAGGAACAGAATGTTCTTTTCCTTTCTTCAGATATACTTTGAATCCTGGGGATCAGTATTTCCCAGAAAGATTAAATTTTAGATGAAATAAAGCAATAAATTAATTTACTTGAAATACTGATCTTTTGATATACTGATAGACCACATTCTTCCCCATGGTTTCTGTACTTTTGTTTTTCCATCTGAGACTTATAACTTCAAACTCTTTTTTTCATTCTTTTGCTGTTAAGTAGGAAAGAATTCAAGATGCATTTACTGACTTTACGGAAAGTCAGTGTGTTTATAATAGAAACAAAGTGTACAGAGGAGATGCAATTTTTGAGTTTCATCAGTCAGGCGGAGCACTTGAAGTATTGAATGTGTCTGACTGAGTATTTCTCTTTATCCCTTGTTGGCCTGGCTTGTAAAGATTGGGTCGGTGCCCTTGAGCTGAGCACGTCATTGCATTCAAGCCTACTTCGCTAAGGATAATTTTTAGATGGAAAAAAGCTAATAAACACCTACTTTGGGTTGTTAAGATGAGCTATGACTCACATTCTATGTGTTCTTTCTAAATGAGTACTGGGGCATAATCCTAAATGCGCCAGTGCCTCACCAGCCTAGATTCTTTTATGGTTCCCTACTCAAATTAAACTTCTAGAATTATGGTGTCTAAATCCCAGGTGGTTGAGATAAATTATCGATTAACATTTATATGTGGATGATCATGTTCTTGTAAGATCAGAGTATTGGCTGAAAAATGTGTGCCTGATCTCAACTTGGGTTCAAATCTTTTTACTACCACTTCCTGTATGAATTGTGTCAGGTAAACCTCTCTGAACCTTTACTTTGTCATCTGGAAAACCTTGAGCGTTCCAAGTCAATTGCTTCATGATTTCTCAACTGCATTTCTACTTTCTGGAATAATTGCAATAGAGGTTGAAATATTAAATTGATGCAACCAGAGGCCATACTTATAAGTGAAATAAGTCAGACTCATGTTTGTAAACATCATAGTGCCTTTCTAGTGTAAGAAACTGAGAGAGTAAGTAAGATCCAAAAGGTACAATAAACATTGTGAAAGAGAAAAAAACTGCTCAAAAGGAAAGAACAGTTGGGATTGGGGAAAGGAGAAAAGAAGAAAAGGGGGAAAAATACACCATGTACACGCACACAAACACACACACACACACACACACACACACACACACAATACCTAAGATGATTGTATTTATCATTTCTTTTTTTTTTTTTTTTTTTTAATTTATTTGGCACAGGGTCTACTGGGTCTTACCACGTAGATCGGACTTGTAGGGATCCTCCTGTTTTCAGCCTCCTAAGCATTGGGATTGTAGGTGTGCGCCACTGCACCCAGTCTCAATCACCCTCTCAGCGCACCCTAGGGGTGGGGACAACACAGCACAACAGGATCAAACCCTGGCCAATGTGCTGTGCCTAAGCAGGCACTTTAGTCTGCTGAGCTATCTGGCTGGCCCTGTACTTCTAATTTCTATTAGTTGATTAAAAGAAACAGTTAGGGCCAGCAGGATAGCTCAGTGGACTAAAGTCCCTGCTTAGGCAAGCCCTGGGACCTCAGTTGGATGCCATGCCAGCCCTGCCCCAGGGTGGGCGGAGCTGGCCAGAGTCTGGGAGTAGTGGGGCACACCTGTAATCCAAGCACTGGGAAGGCTGAAAGCAGGAGGAATGCCATGAGTCCAAGTTGCGAGGTGAGACCCTGCAACAACCAAAACATTTTAAAAAAAGAAACAGTATTTATATTGTTTGATCAATTTTTCATGCCTGTATCTGATAATCTGAGCAACTACTTTGAAGATAACAATATGCGATACAGCCACTTGAACATATACTCATAAGTGAAATAAACCAGACACACATGTGCAAATATTGTATAGTCTCCCTAGTATAAGAAGTGAAAAGAAGAAATACAAATGGAAATGTACAACAACAACTAAAAACAATTGAGTCAGATAGGGCAAAGTGAACGGAATATGCTAAGGGTACTAATCAGTTTTTCTTCTGGATGGTTAACAACTTAAGTTTACAGATCAAAATGGAGAAATAGAAGAGCTGCAAGGTCAGCCAACATTTTGGCTGTAGCCTTTCAAGGTCAGTGAAGACTCAGGACATAGGTGAACCTGTACTGTAACATCATGAAACTCAGTTGTGCCCCAAATTTTCTGAATAAGGAGATTATGAAACCACAGAGCAAGGAGATTAATGATCGATAGTGTACTTGGGGAGAGTCACATGGAGAGAAAACTTTCTCTCATGCTCTCACAGAGAGCAAACTGGTCAAGCATTGGCTGTGACTCATCCACATGGATGACACAGACCGAGGATCTACAGAATAAGGTAGAAGACTACAAGATAAATCCTGAGGGGACTTCACTGACCTCATCAGAAACAAAAACTACATGTGTTGGTATATAAGTCTTGATCTATCTAGGTCTTAACCATCCAATAGAAAAGTATAAAAATGAGGTGTACAATGTGGGGCCATAATAATAAGTTGAGCTGTAAATGGCTGCAGTTAACAACTTCTTCAGATAACTCACTACTATTGTGGAATGCTGGACTGTGTTGGACTGTGTCTCCGAGTTCAGGCACCTAAATTGGTTTGATGACAATGGAGTGCCCATCTTTGACAGGTCTAGACAAAAAAAAGGGGTATAGAAAGGAAGAATCATGTTGTGTGTTTATAAACATTATAGTTAGGATAAATATGCCATGCTTCTGTATAATTCTATGAGAAGCAAGATTTGCACTAATGGTGGTTGGACAGGATATTATGTCGGCTTCTCGTACTGTGGACAACCACTAGGAAAATAACAAGGTAGAAAGTATTAATTATTGAATCTGTGATATAACTCAGCTATAAAAAATAAGTAAACAGCTATATTCTCTTAATTTACTGATAAGAGACATTTGCTATAATAATGTCTCTAAGTATAATATCATGTATGCACCTTGTACGATACCATTGTATTAAGTTATCGAATCTGTCCTGTTAATGTGTCTTGAAACTGTCTCATTGCTATTTGTACTTCAATAAAATAAAAAATAAAAATAAATAAAAAATTAAAAAGAACAATATTTGATACAATAACTTGTTAATTGTCCTCTCATCTTGTTTTGAAATTCTGTATCATTTTTACTTTTGTTTTTTATTCTCTTAAAAAAAAAAAAGATGTTTATTTCTCCTCCTCTTGCTTTTACAGTAAGTGGTATGGCAGGCTTTTTTTTTTTTTTTTTTTTTTGGCAGGCTTCTTATTGTCCTCACAAGTAAATTGCCAGGCAGTTCTATAATGGCTGAGTCCTGCCTGAGCTCAGATTCCATTTAGATGCTGTGCTGTGGAAGCTGGGCTCTGATTATTTGCTGATTTTCCAATCTAGATTTCTGAAAATATTCCTAGGGCCTGAGGAAGAGGAGGCAGGTTTCCCCTTGGGCATGTATCTTGAGAAACACACAATGTTACAGCCATCTGCTTTTCTAGGCTTTCTGTGGCTGGTTAGAAAGTGAAGCACAGAGATTAAGTAACTTGTCCAGGGTCTCCAGCAGCAGAGAGAACTGGGATTGAAGTGTAGATCCAATTCTAACACTTTCCCTTTAAATCAGTATGCTATAATTAAAGAATTAGCTTTCAAATCATTAGTCATTTCTAAAAGTAAGATAATAAAACCTAGTAATTGCAAATCAGGAATTTAGACTTTTTGTTTGGTACTAGGAATCAAACTTGGGATCTTGTACTTACCAGGCAAGTGCTTATGCCCTGCTGAGTTATCTCCCTGGCTGATAATTTAGATTTTACTTCTCAGCTTTACTAGTGACTTTAGAATGTCTGTCACTCATGAGTAAATGAACATTAAAAACTAAAGCAAAATAGCATTTCTACCTCTGATCACCATAGAAACGGAAGATTGCATGAATTTATAGTGTTAACATTTCATGCTGAAGACTTCTGGTGTGTTCATTTTAAATATAAAAGGGTAAACTTGGGACATTGTATTTCCAAATTTGGGGATATTAGATGGTAGCCAATCTTGAAACAAACAGTGGCCGCACTATCAAAAGAGGGTAGGATAAGGGAACAAGAGCACTCAGGTAGCCAGCAGGAAAGGCTTCTGGACTGTTTCAATTAGTGGCAAGAATACGTCACATTTTGTGGGCCCTGGGCATATTAATTAGCCATACTCTGCCAAAACTGAGCTGTGTTTCCTTCGAGTGGTCTGTTTTAAATCACTCTGTTCATAATATTGTCATCAAGTTTGCTGTCCACAGTTGGCATGTCACAAAATGAGCAAAGGAGATTTTTTTTCCAGAGTATAACTACTGGAACAAGCCAAGAAAGATAATACTGTGGATTAAGACATATTTCTGTAGGAGGTTTTCTTATGACCTCTGGACTACCACAAAGTGTTTGATGCCACACCGACTGCCAAGGACAAACAGCAGGTAATTCTGTACACAACACATTCAGTGGCATTTTCTCTTAAAACTTTGGAAAGCACCACCTTTTTCTGGATGCCAGAAAAGAATTCTTTAAAATAAGGTTTTCTCATAAAAGGTGAACTTGATATGTTAAATGTATTCATGCCTTCCAAATATACAGTATTCTACAATGTAATTTTTCTTTCAGATTTGAACATATGTCTTTGTGTTATGCTCTAGATATTTGTAATAAGAGGATCATGTCAAGCCAACATGAGGTCATCAGTCAAATTTTCTTATTTTCTTTCTTTCTTTCTTTCTTTCTTTCTTTCTTTCTTTCTTTCTTTCTTTCTTTCTTTCTTTCTTTCTTTCTTCCTGGTACAGGATCTCACTGTACAGCTCAGATTCACAGTGATCCTCCTGTTTTTCACCCTCCCAGCTCTGGGATTACAGGGGTGTACCACCATACCCTGACTTGGTAGATCGAAGGGCAGGGCCAGTGCAGTATGTGGTGCTGGTGATCAAATCTTAGTCCCTGCGCTTGCCTAAGTAGGTGCTAAGCCCACTGAGCTATCTTGCCAGCCCTCAAATGATAATTTTTGAACAAAGAGAAAGCCTATCAATAGCCATGTCTGCCTGTGCATATATGCCCATGAGTTTACATGCATGCATAAGTGTGCTTGTGCGTCCATGGTAGTATGCATTTATATACATTTAGGCACCTAAGTATTTTCTTGTTTTTTTTAGAATGATCTGTGTTTCTGATTAGTGTTACAGTGATCTAATTATACAGGCTTTACTTATTTCTATCTACCAAAATCCATTTTTCAAGTTTAACTGGTTTTTTTCAATGCACTGTTCCTTAAAGGCATGGTATAAATCACATGAAGTTATTTTTTTCTCTCATTAGGAGAAGCCTCAAGTGTACACATAAGGAGAGTGCATAGATAGCTTTAATTTTGGCTTTACTGTGAAGATTCTCTAAATCTTTAAATTGATGATGAGAATAATGGGGAGGGGAAACAAAATGGAAAAAGAGGCCATTAAAGTTTTTAAAAACCATCTTAAACTCACATCAACACATATAAATACATTTCAGAAAACTTTCTAAGGCTTACAGGAAATTTAACTCTCTTGCCCAGGGGTTCAGACCTTTTGGGACGTGACTGACCATTCACCTTGATCTATCTGTAGTTCACTGAGTCACCGTGTTGATATGATTAGGTGGCAAGGGCTGAGAACCCTCTAAAAACAGTGACCTGGCCTGAAGTTTTCTTATTCAGGTAGCTTGAACCACGTAATGCATATGACCTTGACCCTTGACACTGCTTGAGAGGAAGCATCTCATCCATGCTGGCAGAACACCAGATAGGTGTGGCACTGTTACACAGTGCTCTTCCCCACCCCACCCTGAATGGGTGACCGAGCTGCCTCCTTGGTTTTTCTTCTTCTTTTCTCATCCTTGATCTCTTCCCTAAGGCTGTTGAAGTGCAAGAAGTATAAACTGTCCCTCTGTGAAATCAACACAAAGCAAAATACA
Organism: Ctenomys sociabilis; assembly: GCA_004027165.1. Taxonomy (NCBI): domain Eukaryota; kingdom Metazoa; phylum Chordata; class Mammalia; order Rodentia; family Ctenomyidae; genus Ctenomys; species Ctenomys sociabilis. Next base: position 40,319 of record PVKA01014303.1, read on the forward strand.
TTGAAAAAGTTGAAGTAGCTTCTAAAAATATGTTTAGCCCTTAACCAATTTATCGCAATGCTATTTAAAAATGATTGTTTCCTGGTAACCTAACTAATTGAAATCGTGTTTTTGAACTGATAGGGACATACAAGATTGTTAGTGTTTTAGAAAAAGAAAGAAAAAAGACTGTTACTGTTTTAGATGATGTATCCTTAGTTTAGCTATGTACTTCTTCCAATTTTGCATTCTGTTCCTGACCCCCTCCTACTCTTGTGAATGAGAAAATGGGGTGAGATACTGCACAAGGAGCTAGCTTTGGAGACTGGATTAAAATATCAGCCATTCAAGTGTTTTACATTATTACCATGTAAAATAGTGTTTTACATTATTACCATGTCTACTGGGAGTAACACTGCCATCAAGAGCATGGGTCACAGTGTTGATTTGTGTCACAGGTAAACATGATAAATCCCTCAGAGCATCTGACCATGGATATCACTTACACCTTGCATCATGTAGGAGGAACAGATGGCTCATAAGCGGCTACCAACACTAGAACTCCAGCCACTTCAGACCAGATCTTAATTCAAGACATCTGGTACAAAAGAAAGTATATATTGGTGGGGGTAAGTACCCCAAATTCTGCCCTTTATTTCCACATTGGCATTCTGAACTAGAGCTTGGCCTGTGGTACCAACAATTTCTTATCCCTAAGGAGCCTGTATAGGCAGAGAATTGTCCAACTGTGCTTCGTGAGTCATCCCAATGGTCAAAGTAAGAAGTTTTATCATATTACCTTAAAATGACCCCACTTTGAATAGATTATGAACCATAGCCTATATTTTTGAGTGTTTAGTTTGGTGGAATACTGATGATTTGGGAAGCTCTCGCTCCTTCATTTTCACTGCAGTCTTGTGTATTATTCAGCCCCAATCTGTTCTAAAGCCTGCTAACAAATGGTTCACCCCAGGTAGTTGTGATTTGGGAGAAGACTACCATCCTGTCCGTTATTATTTAGTGAAAGCTACAAATGTCACAGAGGGCCATGTTATCATACCCTGTTTAAGGAAGGCACTTGACTTTTGTAATGAAAATGTCACCTTGCTCATCATCTTGATTGTGGGTGCTTTACAGTATGTCAGGCAATGCATAAGAACATATATCTAACTTGTCACTGTCCTCTTTTACAAATAAAGGAAGTGAGGTTAGATAACTTTTCCAAGGTCACATAGCGAGTGCATTGGAGAACCAAAGTGCGAATCCACTAATGTCTGGCCCCAAAGCTTTTGCCGGCCAGCTGTGGGGAAAGACCTCTCAGCAAGCAGATGGATGCATCTTGGCAGCTGGATGTCAGCTCTATGCTGACACAGACTTAAAGAATTGTGCAATAGCAATGAGACATGTGAGAAGAGGAAGGAGTTTTCTGGGCAGGAGAAGCCATAGTGGCCATCATGGCAAAACTAGTGTCTATTGGTGACTACAATGAGACTACCTCATAGAGGTGAGGGGACCCTGAAGTGGGGGATAGCCATGTAGGTAAGCCAGTCACCTACCCAAGGCAGATGAGGAAGGGAAGCAGACAGAAGAGGGGATGGCATTTTGTAGTTAGATGAGTAAATAGCCTGATGTGAAAACTCACACTTTCTCAGGAGAGTGAGAAGAATAATTGGTGGGTGGGTCTTGGTCTTGACCCCATGCCACAGCAAACAAAATGCAAATGTCATCCAGTGAAGGCAATCAAGGTGAAAGTGTGTTTACACAGATGAGCAGTGGGATTTATCCAGGACTCTGGAAAGTAATCCCTGGATTCAAGACTGTGAATACCATGGCATGTTCCTAAACTAGTAAATGAGTGAGCTTTTATGTGGGGCGATTGTAGGAATCATCTAAATGAAATGTAGCCGTTTCACCTCTAGTCCAGGGCCCACTAATACAATCCAGGTGTTCAGTCAGCCCAGGCTCTCTGCCTTGGAAACCTCGAAGAAGAACTTTCATCCCTAAAGAGAAGCTTTGAAGAATACCAAGATCTTTCTATCTCTCCTTGTTTTTTTGTATTCTTACTGCCCACATTTGGTAATTGGAGATATTTGTGATGTTAAAGCCGGACTTGTTCCCTCTCCGCCTGCCCCTCCAACAGTGAAACCTTATGCCTGTGGCTTCAGTTGTTCCCAGCCCTGATTTCTCTGCAGTGTCCCTCAGATGTAAAAGGAGAATGGCTGAAATACTAGAAAGGGGGTTATAGGAAATCACCAAACAACAATTTTCCACATGTATAGATCCTTTCATCTGAGGGCAAGAGGAGCTGGAGAGGGTGCCCCCCAAGGGGTAAGGGGCACAATTTAGAGCTCTGGTTATAGACTGAGGAACTGAAGATCAAAGGGCTCAGCCCTCAGAATTACACAGTGAGTCACTACAAAAATTCTGAGTAGAAATCAGGCATCCTGTTCTCCAATCTTACATGGCTAATAAGTGCAATTGGCTTTTAAACATGGTATTTATTTTTTTCATTTAGGTTCAATGCCATCCTAAGGAATATAATTATGTGTGCATTCTAGATTTATATTTCCATGCCCTACAGCATTGCCGTTTGTGGATGAGGTGAAAAGGTACTGGGAAGCCTTTACATCTAACGTGTGGTCTTTGTGCTCCCATGGGACCTTGACCTCCCTTACAAACCACTACCACCATTCATGCCATCTTGTGGCTTCAATTTAGACATCCACCCAAGAGAGATTTTTCCAAAGCTAAGTTAAGAGCTGTGATGTATACTGTAACTGTGTGATGTACTTTTTCCAATTTTGGCTGCTGTATGCCTTTCACTCTGTTGCCTACTGGTTCAGATCAGCTTTTACTTTATCTCCAAATATATTGATTTAACATATGACAGACATATGTGAAATTATGGAGACCAGCTGCTGCCATCAGCGCCAGATGTTCATCCTCATTGCCTCCTGTTCTGCCCTGTTCCCTCCCCAAGTTGGGGTGGGGGTGCCCAGGCTGGGTGCAGAGCACCCCGTCCCAGGGAAAGTGGGGCACTGCCCCTTGGATGCTGCTGCACAGTGAGGAGGGGCCATGTCGACTATGGAAGGGTGTAGGGGTCATTAGCTTCCCCTGTTCTGTTGGGGAGGGTGGCCATTATTTGTCCCAGCCTGGGGCTCCCCCTCTGGTTTCCTATTTGCAGTTACTTGAATAAAAAAATATCCTTTTCTGGAAAAGAAAAAAGAATTATGGAGACCAGGATTTGCTTGAAGAAAGAATATGCAAATTCTTTACATATTTTAATACTCTATTCACTGGGATTTTTTTTTAATAGTTTTGATATGGGGCCTCACTATGCAGCTTGGACTCATAGTGCTTCTCTTGTCTCAGCCTCTCCAGTACTGGGATTACAGGTGTGTACCACCATGCCCAGTTCTGGGGCCAACATGGCATATGGTACTGGGGACTGAGCTTGGGACCTTGTGCTTGCCAAGCAGGTGCTTATGCCACCAAGCTATCTCTCTAGTCCTCTCCTTGGATTCTTTTTCATGCATCCTCTCTATATATGCCAGTTTTTGGTAATGGTTAATCTGATTGAAGGTAAGGTGACATGAGGTGAAGATAGTCAGATTATATGTGGACATATGCATGTGCACACACATGTGTGTGTCTGCATGCACCCATAGTTTTTCATTTGGGAAAACATCCAGAAAAATGTTTAATCATCTTACCACCTGCCTAAACCTGGAAGAAACATCTGCTATAGAAATAAGCTCTGAGGTACTTTCCCAAACAGCATTCAGGGAGGTCCTGTCCAGGGAAATTATTGAGGCATATATAAACGTGCTTTGTTTCTTAAAGATTTTTAAGAGACATGGACTCTGACTGTACCTAGAGAGAAGCATGGAACAGTCACCTTTGGGACTATCCAGGAAGTGTGACAGAGTAAAGGAAACTTTTGTTGATCTGTTAAGTGTGTGACAGTATGAAGATGGCCAGGGTATAGTGGAAAGAACATGAGCTTTGAGCCAGAGAGACGAAGGCTAATGACTAGTCCTATCATTTCCTAGATGAATAACTTTAAGTTGATTGCTTAATTTCTATGAACCTCACTTTTGCAAAAAGAGGCTATGAATAGCCATAAAGATTTGTTATGAAGAGTAACTAAAATGATGTATGTGAAAACATATATAGAATAGTTAAGACTTTTGATAAATGTTACTTTTGTATTCACACCCTTCCTCTCCTCTTGTATATTTGATTTCCAAATGCTATGTAACTTACAGTCCCCTGTATATAAAAAAAGTCTTTCCAAATCTTGAGTGTTTGGGGCTGGGGAGACGGCTCAGTGGAATAAGCGCTTCCCTGGCAAGCGCGAGGACCTTAGTTCAAGCCCCGGTTCCACAAAAAAAAAAAAAAAAAAAAAAAACAAAGAAAGAAAGCAAATCTTGAGTGTTTGGATTTTGCTGAATCTTTTCATGATTTGTTTATTAGACATACATAATTACACCTATCATTTGATTTTCTTAAGCTGGCAAAAGTTGTATTTTAGCATCTGTTGGCATTGGTTTTTACAAAGCCAGGCCAGTAGTTACTGCTGTAGTGTAAGGAAGACTGATTCAAGACTGTAGAATCTGGCTTTGACCTGGCCATTTGTCACAGCTGTGGCAGCCTGCAATGCTTACTGTTGGAATAAACACTCAAATCTCAATAACTTAATACATACAAATTTGTTGTTTACCCAGGTCAAGTTTATTTAGATGTTGGTGTTCTTTATTAATGGGGAAACTCCACAAGCAGTAATTCTTTCATCTTATTAGTCCTTGATTTTCAAAACATGACTTCCAAGTTCACCCTGGAAGAAGAAACAATGTGAAGGAAGATCATGAAGAAAGAATGAACAGGAGGCTTAGAGAGGAGGAGTCTGTATTGCTGTGACCCATGCTCCATTGGCTAGGATTTACACAGTGGTACTAAGCTACAGCGGGACCTAGAAAGTTGGACTGGCCGTGTGTCTAGAAAGAAGAGAAACCGGGTATCGTAAGCAGCCAGCAGTCTCTGCTCTCAGGCTTGTCAGTTTAGCCTCAGCCTTTTGGATCTGTGTTCCTTTCCTTCCCTTGATGGACCCTTATTCCTACTTATGATATCAGTTTATGAATTTCATTTTGGTTTGGTTAACTCCTTAATTCGGAAATTTTGACTTACTTAACTTGCCTTCATTTCATACAGTATTGACATAATGTTAACTGCTAATTATAACTGCATTCAGAGAAAAGTAGAATGTTTCTGAGTTAAAGAAAATGTTAAGGATTATTGAGTATGACAATCATTTCTTATTGGAGATGATTCTCTCCAAAAACCATTGATATGTTTGCTTATAAATGGAAATAAAATACAAACATCTTAAAATCTGTTTTGAAACTTTCTTCTTTATAATGCTTGGGAGGCATTTTAAAATGTTTTCATAGATGATAAATTATTAAGAAGAAAAAAATTTCCTAGTGTAGTGGTAATATTCAGGTAACTCATGAATATAAATATTCATTGGTTTTTATCCCTAGCCTTGACCCTGATGATACAGAGGATAATTATAAGTATTGAAACCTGTACACCCAGTGGTAATAATGTTGTATTTGGTGTCTGGAAGATTCTTTGTTTTTTTTCCCCATTTTTCTACTGTTCCTTTTTTTTTTACCCCCTCTGTCTTCAGATTGAATGCACTGGGAATACATTCTGTTTTATTTTATTATCCTTACCCCTGCCCAATATTTATTAAAGATAAAATCATAAACAAAAAAAAAGGGATGGAATGATTTCTAGCCCTATCTACCTCAAAGGATTTTTCTAGGGATCAAATAAAATAATCTATAAGATTATTTAAAATGAAGAATACATAGTAGAATATTGACAGATTAGACAGCTTTAAATGAAGAGGTGCTTCCAGATTATGAGGAATGGTAGGTAGAATTCTAGAAGCTCTTGAATTCACCATTTGGGTTTGCTAGTCCTCCAAGACAAGGTAGTTCTCCAAATCCAAGTGTATATTTTTACCTGGAAACAATATGAAGGAAATGACTGAAAAGTATAGTATTTGCTGCTAATCACCAAGTAAGGACTGACAGCAGATTCATGAGAATTGAAATTATCATTTATAGGCTACAGGAAAAGCATAATATTGAACATGTACTTGAGTAAATTAAGGAGGAAGAATAGAAAGCAGATAGAGAAACCTTGCCTTGCCTGCTAATCTGAAAACTCTTCCTTGAATGTGCGACGTTGACCACACAGAAATGTGGAGAACGTGCTTGTTAGTGGTGACTGTCACATGGAAGCACTTAGTTTACTTCTCTGGCTTCCCACAACCTTTATGATTATAGTCCACCACCCAGAGATTTTATTTAAGTTAAATTGATATGTGTTTTTCTGTTTATAAAATAATATATACTTGTAACATTCGGACTGCTAGGAAATATATTATAGAGAAGATATTTGGAAATATTGGGACCTACTATTCACAAAAACTTTGACTTAACTGCTCTTGACATGCTTGAATATAGTCCTCAAATTTTCCCACTGAGTATGTTAACACATTTACTATTCAGTTTCTTAGCAAATAGTGTGCTTAAGTTATATGCTGTTTTGTACCTGTTCCTCTCCTTACTACATCTTAGACAGTGTTTCATAAGAGCATTCCTCTTTTTACCCCTGTATTGAGGATTAAACCTTTGTGCATGCTAAGCAAGTGCTCTACCACTGGCCTACATTTCCCAGTTCTTTTGGATTTTATTTTGAAGTAGGATTTTGCTAAGTCACCCAGACTGCTGTCAAACTTGTGATCTTCCTGCCTCAGCCTTGTGAGTAGTTGGGATTACAGACACAGACCACCACATGCAATCATGGGAACACTTTTGGTCAGCAGTTTTCTTTTCTCACATTTCTTCAGAGTTCATTAGTCCCAGATTTGGGAGGTACACATCTTTATGTTTTCAGGTGAGAGATTTTACAACAATTATTTAGTAATAGTTTTAAAGGCAATAGTATTAAGTTTGGCTGTTACTTTCCTCCTCCTCTGTCCATTATTTGTGTTTGTTGTATTGATAGTGTGAATCATGAATTAATGATATCTAAAAATAAGTTATCCCATTTTAATGTTCTTTCCAGAAATGGGCTTATAAAAGCAACTGATTTTAGAATTATGTTGTTTTGTTCTGAAAAGACAGAATGAGTTATCCCCACCTAGAAGTTACTCTCCTATTTAGAACTCTCTTGACTTCTCCTTCCTGAAAGGATAGAGTCTAACTTCATTGGTTTGTAAGGATTTCCTGAGTTACCTTTCTAGCCTCAGCACCCGGCATGCCATGCATGTACATAGACTTCCTAGACAGTGGTTTCTTACTGTCCTCCCCTTTTGCTTTGTGCTGCCTTTTCTTCAGCTGTGATACTTTGTGTTCACTTTTGGTGAAGCTTGCATGTTTACAGCTCTTCAGTGAGACTTCATTGTACTCTTCAGAGAGAACTCTCTTCTTGTTCTCTACTTCTGTTGTGGTAGTACAAATGCTATGGTATTATTTACCTTACATGTCCTAATCTTTGATTAATTGCATTTGTGATGCTGGAAATCAGTCATGCATGATAAACTCTACCACAGATACATTTCCAGGCTTTTTTTTTTTTTTATTGTGGTGTAATATATGTACAACAAAGTACATACATCTTAAATATAGAGTTGGTGAATTTGTCATGTCAGAATTTGCACCTGTACTGTGAGCATTCAGAGGATAGGAACCAAAATTTGTCCATTTAAGTAATAGATACTTGAATAATATAATTTCTTTAGGTCATTCAATGGAAGTTTCTTTCTTTTTCTTTTTGTATTTAGGACAGGGTCTTCAGAGTGTACAGGGTCTCACTGCATAGATTGGACTCTAGGGATCTTCCTGTTTATAGCCTCCCAAGTGCTGGAATTACAGATGCACACCACCATGCTCAGTCTCAATTGCAGTCTCAGCATGCCCCTGGGGCAGGGCCAGTAAGGCAGGCCTGGGGATTGAACTCCAGGCCCCTGCATCTGCCTAAGAAAGCTCTTTAATCTGCTGAGCTATTTGGCTGGCCCTGGAAGTTTCTTTATGAAAGAAGGTAATAGGAGTGTTTTTTGGTTGTGAAACCAAATGTGTGTGTGTGTGTGTGTGTGTGTGTGTGTGTATTACTTTTCTAATCTCATAAATTAAGAGATACAATCTACATATAACTAATTTATTTAGTGGCAATTATGGATCAGCAGATAAAAATCAAATTTCTTCCATTTTTCTATCTGTTTACAAACTATAAATCTTTAGACTTGAAATATGGTGAGGCTCAGACTACCTTTCCCTCACTATTTAATCCATACAGAAGAAGTGTATGCCCATTGTCTTATTCCTAAATCTAGGTTAAGATTACTTAAGAGATGGAATGATGTTTAATTTTAAAATTAGTTCTTCCCATAGGAGTTGCTGATGTATATAAAAAGGTATTTATACTGCTTTTTAAAGCTAAAAAATAAAAAATGTACTCAGAGTAATTTGATTCAACAAAAAGGTTTAGTAGTTTTCCTTGAAAGGTGATCCTGAAAGCAATCCTTTAATTTACATTAGGTCTTCAAAGGAAATAAACACATTTCCTTGTTTAAAAGGCTGGCCTAGTTACCTTTCCGTGTTAGAAAACCAAGCCAAGACAGCATTACATTTTGCTGATTTGATTTTAAATGTAAAGGAGTACATATGAAAATAGGTAAATAATAGTCCAAATAGACGCTTTTTTTCTTCTATGTTCAGTGATCTAAATGGCTTTATCCCTTCTCGGCTTATTACAACTCTATTATACAACTTACTTTCTTCTATTAATTAAGCAAATGATCAGCTCATTCATTCAAATAATCTATCATTTATTTTATATATTACATCTACTTGTGATATCAAAATGACAAATTCAGATTAAAATTTTGTTTTAACTCTTTTTTTTAAAACTTAGTTTTCTCCTTATGGTTAATTGGCTCAATCTAACAAATAGTCTTTTAAAATTTAATTTGTGTAATTTCTATAGAAACTATCATTCTATCTCATTGATTTATTTATTTTATTTTTTGTGTATTTAGTATAGGGTCTACAGGGTCTCACCACACAGATCATACTCATAGTGAACTTCCTGTTTTCAGCCTCCCAAACACTGGGATTACAAGTACGTGTCACCACACCCACTCTCAATCCCTGTCTCAGCACACCCCAGTGGTGACCTGTACTACAGGTCAGGGATTGAATCCCAGTCCCTGAGGCTGCCTAAGCAGGTGCTTTAGTCCACTGAACTATCTGGCAGGCCCTATTACATTCATTTAAATAATGGCTAATGAATTTTAGGGTCTTAATTTGTTTAGTGTTGTATATTTAATTAGTAATGATGAAATGAAAGACTCAAGCAATTCTTCCTTTCTGGGAAATATGAATCGTATTAGTTCTCTTCATTAATTATCTCAAAACTATTAGTTAATACTATATTTTTGTAAGCCTTTAAAAGTAATATTCTTCCTGAAAGGATACTGTAAGTACAAAAATAATTTGTTACACAAATGTTATTGTTGATTTTTAGAGGAACTGTTTGTTAACAAATTCAAGAGTAAAATGTAATTGCTTAATTACTTAATTATGTATTCATTTATACTCATGCCCAACTTATATTGTAATAGCAATAAGTAAACTAGTGATAAACAGGCAAAAATTAAGCATATGTCCTTGGATCATGTAAAATGATTTTCTGGATCATGGTTTTAAAGAAGCCATAGATCTGTTTTATGGAAACTTGAGCTTCTGTGTAGCAACATTTGAAATCACTATTTGACCAAGTCATTTCATAGAAGAACCCAATAAAAGGTAATTTGACACCCTGTGAAAAGAAACTGTACTGTAGTGATGTAATTACCAATCAAAATGAGAAAACTCAGGCTCTTCCTTTATTTTTTCATCTCTAGTGAATATTGGGGAAATTGTTCTCAGAAGTAGATCTTGAACCCATTTAAAACTTGGGGAACACTGACAGCTTCTCAGAGCATAATTTCTAAGGAAAAAGATAACTAAAGACCCTGTCCTGTCTTCTGGAGATCTCTCTTTTGACAGTCCAGATCTTATTCAGAAGTACATTTTTATACTCTGAGAAAGCCCTCACCGCTTTGGTCTTAGAATTAATGCCCTTTTTGTGTTCTTTGGAGGAAAATTCTGCACTCAGTACAGCAGAGGAAGACTGTAAGTCATTAATCATTCAAGACTTGTTTACCGCTATAATCTAGAGGACACGCCATGGCAGGCAGTAAAACTACTTTGCTTGTGTAAGAATAACCTGAATAGTTTACTTAGACTGGTCACAAATGTTTGGGCATTATTCAGGGGCTCTCTAAGACTAACTAATTAGTTTTATTTTTCACTGCTCTTTTCAAATTCACCTTTACACCACCCAATAACATTGAGAGGAATGGAGGTTCCTAAAATCACATTACTCACCTCCAGCCATGTGACATAACTTTTCAGACACTGAGTTAAATTTCAACCCAGACATCTCTCTTCAATTCAGGTCATCTACAGGCCAGACAAAGCCAAGGTCATATGTTGAACCAATACAAGGAGTTTTGTTGGTTCCAATAACTACAATGTTATTCACTGCTTGAAATACTACATCATGGTTAATCATAAGTTGCAGTTGTTATGTCCTTTTATTTATGAGTCCTTAATCAGCAAGAGCCACTGTTTGGAAGGATTCTTTCACAAAGTCTTCTTTTTGGGAGCTCCAACTCCTTTCATTGGGGGAAGAAAAGAGGACTCCATGTTGACTTGCAAAAATTACTTAATAGTATACACTGGCCTCTCTTTGGATAGATTTTTCTATCCAAATTCAAATGATCAAACTGTGATCTTTATGTTTTGATTAATGACAATAGAAACACTAAGCTGGTTGTCTCCCAGCAGTTCCTTTTAATTTTCAGTGGCAAATGCACGACATAACCTTCTTCATTTTTCTAAGATATCTTAAAGTAAAGGTGGTCAATCACCCAGAATAAAGATGCCAGACAGGCCCCCTGCTTCTCATGTGTGTGACCAAGCCAGGATGAAGCAGCAGTGTTTGGGAACATGAGCTTTTCTGGGTTAACCCCTCTGAGCCTGCTTCTATCTTCTTAACCTCTGGCTTCCTCACCATAGTATTCACTTTTCAATGGTGTGTGTGTGTGTGTGTGTGTGTGTGTGTGTGTGATGGCAGATTAATCAGTTGAAATAGTAGGGATCACATTATGCCAGCAGTAATCTGTCCTTTTCACACTCATGTGATTGCTTACCAGCAAGAACTCAGGGGGAAGTGGCATAGGACATTAAATGAACAAGCTAAGAGCTCTGGCTCAGCCCAAAGGAACAGAGTAATTGAGTTTGTTTAAAGGATTAAACTTTCCCCCTTTGCAGTACAGATAAAAATCTTTACTTGAGGAACATTTCAGCATCCCAGCTGCAAGTATAACTTACAATGGAAGTTTTTTTTTTTTTTAAAGAAGCAATTGCTATTTTGTAAAAAAAAAAAAAAAAAAAAAAAAAGGTAAGAATGACTAGAGATAAACTTGGATTTGTAACTGACACAGCTGGACAAAAGGACCAAAGTTGAGTTTAAAAACCTCCAAGTTAGACATCTCTTTTTTAACCTTAGCCCAGTCAAGACTATTTGGCATCTCCTGTGTTCACAGCTGCTGTGCAGTAGCAGAGGACATGGTAGGTGCCCTTAAGGGACTGGAATTTTTTGTTTTAATGTTGAGATAGAGTCTTGCCAGGCTGGCCTTGAATTTTACTAGGTAGCCTAGGTTGGCCTCAAGGTCGAGAGGATTTTCCTGCCTCAGCCTCCCAGGTGTTGGGATGACAGGTATGCACCACCACACCTGGATTTAAGGTAATGAACAGTGAATGGACAATTTACATGTATTAGGATCAACAAAAGAATGGTATAATTTGGGGATAATCCAAGAGCTCCATGGCCAACTACATCCCAGGAGGCAAGGAATGGACCACTGTGGACTCTGTTGCTTGGTAGCCATAGGTGTCTTCCATCATCTCCATAGTCCACTTATTTTCTTTTAAAGTGCAGATTTGTATACTGGCCTCTAACAAGTATACAAGGGTAGCCTGCATAGTGTTCACAACTAGAATTTAGAACTTTGAGTCTCCTACAAATCTGTAAGCACCAAGAATGAGAATGAGATACAACAGTGTGGTAGAACTTTGACTAACTGTATGCTGATATCTGCGATCTGAGCAACTATATTGAGGACAGCAATATGTAATACAAAACCCATGGTTGAATACCTCATCTTGGTCTTCTAAATGTGTGCCATTTCTAATGTCTTAATTATTATATTCTCCTTAAAATAAATTTTAAAAAGAAAAGGACTTTTGGATCTTTATTAATATTCTTCAGTAGAAGGAGCAAGATTGTTTTT